>JAODAL010005225.1:0-146306 GCA_025379985.1 Phyllomedusa bahiana
AAGTTATTCTCACATAAGTGACACATGACAGATTTCAAAAATGGGGCTCTGTCAGAGGGGGCCCAAAATGGCCCCCCCCCCCCCGGCGGAAAAGGGGGTTAAAAAACGTCAATAGAAATAATAAAATTAACTTTTCTTTAGTACTAAAATAGTTAATGCACAGTTAGTATATTTACAAGCCCTAAACAATCTGTTTTATCCCCCTACAAGGAAAAAAACTAATCCTTCCCTAAAAAGAAATTAAATTTGGGGTACCCGCCCCGATAAGGAGCCCCAAACCCATAACCTTCCCCCCAATGATCGGTAGTAAGTGGACATTTGTGTGTTGTTCTTAATAAAAATTTTTTGCACCTGAGGGTTAATTTGTTTGGCCTGCGGCGCCTTGATCTATTTGTATTTTTTTGTCATTTTTGTGTTGGTTACTGCCTCTATATTTTGAATCTACAGCCCCCTTTTTGTCTCTTTTCCTATGGAAATATTGTGTTATCTTAGGGTGTTTTTAAATTTCTGGAGGTGAGAAAGGGGGAAATTAATAGGGAGATTAATGAGGCTAAGGTTTGGGTTTGGGTCCCCCCTTTTTGGGGGGTACCCCCAAAATTTCATTTCTTGTTAGGGAGGGAGTAGTTTAATCCTTGTGGGGAAATGTGGGGGTTTTTAGGTTTGTAGTATATA
The DNA here is from genome assembly GCA_025379985.1 of Phyllomedusa bahiana. NCBI lineage: Eukaryota > Metazoa > Chordata > Amphibia > Anura > Hylidae > Phyllomedusa > Phyllomedusa bahiana. The sequence continues at coordinate 673 of JAODAL010005225.1, forward strand.
CTATCTGTTGTATTTTTTTATATTGTGTACTTTTAAAAAGTTTTATTATTTGAGTGACATTTTCCGGGTTTGTATTCTTAAACAGTAGGTCACAGTGACATCTTATGTTAGAATTGCCCAATCCAGTATTTGTTTGGGTGTTTTATGGTTTTTATTCTTCCATAAAGACCAGGTTTATGGTGTACAAGACTAATAGTTGTCCTTTGGACAGATTCTCTCTCCTGAACTGTGGATCTCTACAGTTCCTTCAGAGTGGGCCTAGGCCTCTTGGCGCCTTCTCTATTTACTGATCTCTTTGTCTGGGCTGTCAGTTTAGGCAGACCCACCTGTTTTGGTGGTTAGAGTGTAAAAATACTCCTTCCATATTGAATGTGGATTAAAACACTGCTCGTGAGTTTTTGAGCTTGGGCTTTTTTTTTTAAAACCTAACCCGCAATACCCTTCCCACAAATGTATCCCTGAGCTGTCTGGTGTGTTCCTTGGTTTTCAGGAAACTGTATGTAATGTTCTCTAAAAAACCTCTGGGCCTTTACAAAACAGTTGTAGTTATACTGAGAATAAATTACATACAGATGTACTTTTTTATAATTAGTGACTTCCAAGGAGATGGTCACGGGGGATTTTTTTTAGGGGTATCAGGTAAGGAGCTGAATACATACACTGTCGGGGTCGTGAAGCGACAATCCCCGGGGTCAGTCAGTCACCCCCTTTGGTAGCATTTGTGCCAGCGCCCAAGAATGCAAAGATACAAAGTTCCCGTTTAAAACCCAGCTCACGCTTCACCTGATCCAATCAGCATTTTTTGGGGTTTATTTAGTGCAAAGTTTTTAACAGGAAAGGAAAGGGGGGGTTTTAAAAGGATGGTTATTATTGCAAAAAAACAGAATTTCTGCTGTCTACTTCTTATTGGTTAGATTACCCCCAGTATTAACGTCATCTGGGGGTTTTAGTAAGTCATCGGGTTTTCCTGAAAATTTTATTGATTTAGAAAGTCATCTGATTTCCATCAGTCTTGACGTCATCTTTGGGGCGGTGCACAGGATGTCGGCCCCATTAATCTTGCATGTTACTTATAGTAGCAGGTCAGTGCAAGGGAAAAAAAATTAGGTTTGAAGCATATAAAAGTAAAAAAAGTATAAAATATAAAAATACAACACCTTATATATGTATTCGCCCCTGACAACCCCCCAAAAAAATACAAATTTTTTCCCTAATCTTGTGTGAACTTCAATGTTTTTCCATTGTGCTTCGTTCCTCTTCAACTTTTGGGTGAAAAACCTATCCTTGCGGATAGCCCCCCACTAAAGGTCTTTCAATAGGAAAGTAGATCCCAATCCCAAAATTTAAACCCTGTGTATTCGGGGGGGGGATCGTAGGTAATCATAACATCTTGTTTTATTCGTATGGGTCCTGCCATCAGTGGATCCATTTCTGTGGGTTTCAAATATTCCCTTTTTTCCCTCCCTCTATGGTTTTAGTCATCATTTTCTGTACAGGGATACCGCAAATGGAGTATCATCAGTCAGGAGAATACATCTATAGAACCCCTATTTGGGACAAAGTTCTTCCATCCAGGGTCCATGATGTGAACCAAATCCCCCCAAGAGTTAGTTATCCCAGAGTGTTTTTAAAGTTCTATGATAGGTCGACAATTTGGGGATGGCTACTGTGGCTTTTCCTTTAAACCCCCGTTTTTATCGGGATATATGTACGCATTTTCTCCATCATGGCCAGACCCCTCCCTTTTTGTAGTATCATGTAACCCCCAATCGGTTTTTGGGGTCATTCTGGTGTTTGGGCCTATCTTAATAACCCCGGAAAGCATCTTACTATGTTTACAAACCTTTGTTGAATAGTACAGGTAATTGATCCGTTACATTTTTTTTAGGTGGGCCAGGGAAAATTGATTCCCAATGAAGACTTGATCTCTGGCTTTAAATTCTCTGGGCCCCCTTGGGACCCCTATGGCATCTATAAAAAATTTGCGAATCAAACTTCCTGCGGGTCGTTTATTCTTTTTTCTTCTGTTTTGAGCCTGACTTTTCCCCTCATCATCCCGGGGTTCCCCAAAGGGAGTATTCTAAATGGCATTGCAACTTTTTGGGGGGTATACTGCCCCCTTGTAACAATGGGGCACAGTACTTAGCCCAAAATGTCCAAGTATTACAGGTTTAGTCAGTTTTCCCCCAAGTCAGTAGGTTCTGTCCCCCCTGTACCCGTCAGAGTGGTAAATAGAAAGGATATGAACTTATGATTATAGGATCCGTTGCGTGGGAGGCGTGTACCCGGGTGTTTTTCCCCTTTCCCTTTTTTTAACAGCGGTTTGGGGTAGTGCGGGACTTGATAAGGCTTCAAATCTGGGGTCAAGAAACATTTTTTCCTGATAGGTTTTCTTCACATACACCTTTTTCCCCTGGTGCAAAGCGTGTACCATTTCCCCCTGAGGATTCTGGAAGGGAAGCAGAAACTATAGAATGGGTGTTAGTCTTTTCTTTCTAAAGTTCAAAAAAATTTTTTTCCACTTTTCTGTGATTTGTAGCTCGGGTTTTTTGATCTCTCCTATCTTGGGGGTGCTCCAAAAAGGATTTCTAGGGGGTTAACCCATGTTGTTGTGGGGTATGTCTGACATGTACAAGGAATGGGCAGCAATTTGGCCATTTAATGGATTTCCTGACTTTTTTAGCAGTTTGTTTTTCAGTGCCCCATTATCCCCCCTCACTTCCTTGAGCCTTGGGATGTATGGGTATGTAATCCTACACGGCTCCTAAATCCCCCATAATTTGAGTAAATCGTGGCTGTAAATGGGGGCCTGATCACTTTCCCAAAACTTGGTGTTTTCCCAAATTACAGACTCTGTGATCAATTTTTAGCGTGATTTTAGTGAGTTGGGGACGGGTATCCTCGGGCCCACCTGAAAAATGTCTACTACCACTGGAATATTTATTTGCGCTTGGGAATTTTGTTTTGTGATCCTTTGGAATGGGAAATCGGCTTGGCCAAGTGTTTGGTGGCACTTTTGTTTTGCCGGATTGAAGTTTTGCAAATTTGACAAGTCTGTTGAGGCTGTGATTGTTGTTGATTTTCCAGGTGCATAGTAAAACTTCTTGTATAGGTTAAAGCCTGTGTTTTTCCTTGTGAGTGATTCCATGTGCCTTTTGAAAGGGGGTACATTCGTTTTGAGGGGCAAATGAGTCCATTTTTCTTCCAGATTCCTTTCCATCTTGGCTCCTTGACCCTTTCCCAATTTTTCCTTTTTCCCTTGGTGTGTGAACTTGTTGCCCTTAATTTGTAAGAGGTGGTCTACCCAGGCCCAAAGTTTGGTTTGGGTTTTCGGTCTCTGCAACTTTCATCTTTTTGAATTGCTTTTCTGGGCTTGGTGGTCAATGATAGGATTGTTTCAGGTTCCTGCCACCTCCCTGAAAATTTCCCAAGGCACCCTGTTTGGTGCTTGATCTCCCAAGTGATTTCTCTGGGTCCTTAGAGTTATTTTTCCCAGCCCCTTGCCCTTTGATAATTGCACTTCGTGGCTTCAGGATGGATTCCATGAGGCTTGAATGCGCCCGCATGTTTTCCCCGGGGTTTCCCTGCTGCGTGATGAAACCTCTTTTTTCCCAAAAAGGCCCCCCCAAAGTCATGGGCTATCCCGTGGGTATATCTTGAGTTGGCTTGATGTTGGCTTTAGTCCAGCTGCCTGCGCGGCCTTGTAAGGCTATTGCTGCTTTTTGGGCGACATTTGGGAGGAAGTGCTTCAGCCATCAGGATTCTGTTTGAGGTGACTGCATACTGTGTGGAACCCACCGGCGTTTGGGCAGCAAAACTGGAGCCCCCCGTCCATGTTCAAGGTCTGCTTTGGGGTTCAGTCTCTTTCCCTTTGATGGTGCAAAAGTTTTTAGATTGAAGGACCCCCGCAACCCGGTGGGAAAGGTTTTTGGTTATTTTAGGTCCTCCCCCGTCTCCTCCCCCCTGGAAATTTGGGGCGTGGGTGGCGGATTAATTTTTGGACCTTTCGGAAAAGGGGGAATTGAAGGCCCCATAAGTAAAGGAAGTTAGGGGTTTTGATGTGACATATGCTAGGCGTGTTTTAGTCAAAACAGGGCAAGATCATGAATTTGGCTTGGATAATGACGTCATGCCCCAAAATCAGGTTGCGTCCTGTCTAGCAGGGTTGGGCCCGTGTACCCCTTTTAGCATGTTGGGGAAGTTCTGGCGCTGGGTCTACTTCCAGTGGTCTTTGTTTCCACCCTGTTTCTGTAGGACTCTGCAGATGTCCATCGCTTTTGAATGAAGAGGTGGAAAAGGTTTTACTTTTGTCCCGGGAAGCCCAGGCGGGGGGCCTTAGAAATTGCTTCCTTTAAATGTGGAAAAAGTCCTCTTGTGCCTGTAAAAGTCTGGGGTTTCTGATGTTTGAATCTGGTCAGTCTTCAGGGGGACATATAATGGCTGCATTACCTGGAAGCATCTGGGATCCTTGGGGCAATAGGTAATCAAAACAAGGGAAAAACTTGAGCTGTGAGTGTTTCGGGTATGTATTTGCTCGATGGCCCCTTTCCCCTTTTCTGTGAGAGTTTGGCTCCTTCAGAGATACAGTGTCTGGGGGATAACCGAGGTTGACACATGAACCCCTTTTCTCTGGCACTCTGCAGTTATGGCATGTGGTGTGTAATAAAGGGGATGGACAACCTTTCCCAAAAAATTTTCACCCCTGATCCCCACAGGAGAAGGTTCTACAAATGTAGTGCAGTGCCTCAGGGTTGTGTGATTAAGGTTCCAGACTAGTCTTCAGGGCTTTTGTGAATTGGTTTGGGGTGTTCTGGCTCCCTGGGGCGTTTGGGCCACGTGGTTGTCTCCCCTTTGGGAAAGGGAAAGCAAAAAGTATTTCAGTCAGGGTGTGGGGGCACATGAAGAAGGATTAGCCAAATCCAGAACATTTAAAAATTAGCAGAGGGGGGTTTTCCCCGAAAAAAGAGTTTTGGATTGGGCCAGGGAAATCTCCAATATAGTTGCGTATTGACAGCCTTAGGCTTGCACAAGGCGGAAATTGGGGGCCTCCTTCTCTTTTTTTGATGGAAAAAAGGGGTTAAAGGGGGGAAAAAAAGGTATCAGGACACCCTTTCTTCTTAGGGTTTCAAAATTTTGGGCCAAGCTCTTTTGTATTGCCTTGAGAGGATTTGAGGTACTGGGAAAGGGAACATCAGCTTCATGAAGACCTTGACTGGTGCCAGGGAGGGTTCCCAATTGTCTGGGCCCCCCGGCCAAAGGGTTCAGGTTTCTGGGGTTCCAAAATAGGGTGGAAACCGTAGAGAGGATCTGCTTCGTACTTTTGGGTATCAGAATGGGGAAAAGGGTTTCAGAAAAAAGACATATCTTGCCTTCCTCCAATCAGGGTTATGTGTTCCAGGTGCATTCCTGTTTCTCCAAACTTGAGTTAGCCCTTATGTCCCTGAGAAGTCTGCTCCCAGAGGTGATGGGCGTATCAGACACGAGGAGGCTGGTAACATCGGGGGGAAAGGTCCCCCGTGGGGTGGGCACAGTGGGGGTGCTCTGAATTGTTTTTTTTTTAAAGTAAAAAATCAGTGACAAGGTACTTCAGGAGGGGTCTTTCCCGGTGATGACAGAGTGGCCCCCCCCGTGTCAAAAAAGAATTCAACAGGAATACTTAAACTGTAGGACACTTTCCCACAAGGTGATTCGGTAGAGTGGAGGTGGTGGAGGAGGGGCCGGGTTGGCCTTGACTTTATTGTTTGGCAGTTGTGATGTTGTGTTGTCCCTTTAGTCCGGTAGCTCTTGTTTTGGGTTTTTTTTTGAGGTGTAGGGTGTGACCCACGTTCCCTCTCAATGTCCAAGTCGTCCCCATTCAAATGGTGGGGGTTTGGGCCCCGCCGCCGTTTGGGGGGGCCATTAGGGGCTGGGGGGGCCCGCATAAAGTTGGTAGGGTTGTTTATAAGTCAGTGGGGAGGGGGGTGCTATGTATGGTGGTTTTAGGAAAAAGGTTGATAAAACTTGATTTTGTTGAGTCAGATTTGGCATCTTGGTAAAACACATCAACACTTTTTGGTCTGGGTCCCCCCCTGAACTAGGTAATCATCATTATTTTTTTCTTCTTCCCCTCTTTCTTCTCCTTTGACCAGTGCTTTATGGAACCCTTTGGGAAATAACAGTTTCCTTTAGTTTGGGGGATCCGTTTAGGCCTGACAGAGTTAATTTGTCCTTTTAATTGTTTTTGTAACCCATCCCTGAAGCACGGGGCAAAAAGAGGCATGGTTCTTGTTGTGAGCGGGGAAACCCAAAAACTTTAAATTTTTGCGTGATGGAGTGTTTCTTGTCACGTTTTTTTTTCTTGTTGGACATCTTGCATTTACACGCTTGGTCTGTAGCAGTCCTAAGCCCCTTCCCTTAATGTTACATAAGGAAAAACCCCCGGTCCCTGAATTTTGGAGGGAGTCTAGCATCTCCAGAAAATGCCCTTATTATAGGTGATGTATCTGTGGCCTTAATTTCAATATGGTATTAGATCCCGCCAGGGTTTCTGCAAGGTCTTTGTATTTGCACCCCGCTTCTAAAAAAGGCATAGGGTGCTTTTTGTCCCGGGGGCTGGTTCCTAGGTGGAAAAAATGGTTTGGGGTAAACTTTACATCCCGAGGGTTTCTCCCCGTTTCTGGGGGCTGTGGGCAAGCCCAATGGGCTGTGGAGTAAATGGATTATTTCTAGAATGTTTATTTAAATTCAAAGAATCAAATTTTGAGTATTGTGGCTGTAAAGTTGGTGGGGTAGGGGGTGGCTGGGCATCGGGATGCTTGGCTCCCTCCTGTGTGTATGGCTCTCTTACGCTAGCGGCATCTGGAGAACTTGCCCCGATTTGATTTCACTAAGTGTGGTGGGTTGTTTGCAATGTATTGTTGCCTTGTCCGTCACTTTTTTAAAACAGTCATCATAGGGGGACCCAAAGATGCTGAAGAATTGTGGCAGGGCTATTGATTGACTGGCATCGGGTTCCCCGCTGTTGGGGTGCTACACTAGGGCTTCCATTTTGGGGGGCTGAGAAGCGGGGGTGTTTAGGGTGTTTTGTCATAAAATTTGGGCCTACAGATGGATCAGGGTAGAGCAGGGGAAAGGGGACAAAGGGGGGTGACAGTATTCCCCCATTCCCCCGATTATCTTGGGCTTCTAAGGTCTGCTATTGTTGTATCTGAGGACCTCCAAATTTTACAGCCGGCGTGCTAATCCCCACCTAGCTCCAAATTGGTTGGCAGTTTTTACCAAGGTCCCATATTAAGGTACCAAGGTCCCATAACCCCCACAGGAGTGATTGTCCCCCCAACAGTGGTGTACATTTTCTGAAAAACCCCGCCATGTTTGTAAAGGTAGGATCCCCTGTCTCGGAACCCGGTGGGTCTATGAGAAGGAGGCTGGGACTGGGGCCTTCGGGCGGGACCCATGGGACACGGGAGTTGGTAATATCAGAAATGGGGGGTTCCCAAAACTGAGCATATGATCGTGTCAGCCCGTTGGCTTCCCGGCTGTGAAAACTGGGGGGCAATGGCAACCCCGGGGAGAAAAATGCTTTAGCTCCTTGGTGCTGTGGGCCCCAGGGAAGTTGGGCTGTGTAATAGGATCTGAAGTCGTTATTACCGATCAGGGGTGTGTTCCCGGGGTTCCCGTGGGATACCCAAAATGGCTGCCAGGGAAATTCCGGTTGGCTACCCAAAATGGCTGCAGAGGGGGGCACCCAAAATAGCCGCCAGAGGAAGTTCTGTTGGGATACCAAGAGGCTGCCAGAGGGGCACCAAGATGTCCGCCAGAGGAATTTTTCCCGGGTTTTCCCCCTCCGTTGCACCCAAAGATGACTTGCAAAGGAAGCAGGGCAGGACATCACAGATGGGGCGTGGTGCCCACAATGACGTACGTTTACGGAAGTCTGGGTTCTGCACCCACACGTGGTGCAGGTCCCCCCTTCCCCCTTTCCATTTTCCCCGGCTATCAATTCGTGGCGTCAAACAAATTTCGTTACATTTTATTTTTGGGCCCCAGATATTACTAACCCAAAAAGCATTTTAGCTTTTTCATCTCCTCCTTTCCTTAACTTTTGCTTTTCCTTTAATTGTAAAGCCCCCGGACTCTGAATGAGCCTGTGCATCTTTTAACAAGCCCTTTTCTTCTAGCATGCCTCTTCCTGTGTTAAGTATATCTTTCCACATGCTGGGCTGCAGTCTGCCGTCTGACGGCAATCCAGCTAATTTGTACAAGCGACTCACTTCTTTCACATATTTCTTTCCTTCTCTCGCTCTAACCAATTCTACTGCCGTCTGTGCCCCTGCAGGGAGGGTCTGTTTTCGTTTAAATAGCCGCAACATAATTACTAATCAGAGATACAACACCAGTGCAGCTGCTCACTAAGTGTTAAACTCACAGTTATCACCCAAGATCCACCTTCCTCCGGTTACAGGATCTTGTAGTTGGGTCCCCAACCCCAAACTGCAGTTCACGTGTACCTCTACCACTCCGTAACGGAGTAATTTTCTACCAAGTCCCTAATGAACTTATGGGACCGTAAGGGTCCTGTGGACACCTGCCCTGTCTCCTTTCTCGGACTGACAGCCTATGTCCCAGTAATATGTTACGGCACTAAACACAATACTTTTTTAACTAAACAGACAACTTCCCCTTTTATCTCACTGTACTCGGGCTGTCTTTTACTTCCTCTTTCTAATTCTGTCAATCGTATGCAGTAACAGTGACCGACTGAGCCGTACGTGGTAATGAGAGAATTCTCACACCGGAGGAGATACACAAATGTCCGTACCACTCAGACGTTCAACCCACTGCCCCGTCTAACAACCGGATTACTAACTATCACTTCCCGACTCACAGGCAAGTAAACACATACAGAATATGAGTAGACTTACCGTGATTCAGTGAGGTTGCGCAAGCCTCATCAGGAAGGGACAGTCAGTGCGGGTCAGCCGGCTGCTGGTCCTCCTCTCAGGGACCCCTCTTAAACGTTGGGCGTCAGATTGTCGGGATCGTGAAGCGACAATACCCGGGTCAGTCAGTCACTCCCAATCAGATAGCATGTGTGCACAGCGCCAAGAATGACACAGATACAAAGTTCCGTTTCAAACCCAGCTCATGCTCTCACCCTGATCCAATCAGCACTTTTTGGGGTTTATTCAGTGCACAAGTATTTAACAGGAAAGGAAGAGGGCATGGTTTAAGGCATGGTTATTATTGCAACAAATCAGACATCTTCTGCTGTCTACTTCTTATTGGTTAGATTAACCGCAGTATTAACGTCATCTCGGGTGGTTTCCAGTAAGTCATCTGGTTTCCTGTAAATTATCTGATTTCCAGTAAGTCATCTGATTTCCATCAGTATTGACGTCATCTTTGGGTGCGGTGCACAGGATGTTGGCGCCATCTTATCTTGCATAGTTACTTATAGCTAGCAGGTCAGTAGCAAGGGAAAAATTAGGATTTGAAGCATACAAAAGTATAAAAACATAAAAATATAAGAAGATACAACACTCATGGATATAGATATATCAGACCTGACAACACACACCACACTTTTTCAGTTTTTCAATTTGCAAAAACTTGGAAAAGCTTGTATCATTTTCTTTAAACTTCACAACTACGTTGTACTTTGTGTTGATCTATCTAATAAAATATCAATAAAATACATTTACAAGTTTGTATTAACAAAGAAAAGCCCCAACAAAAACACAACCAAAACGTAACAATGGAATACTCCCAAAATATATGGCTTACAAAAATAAGAAATCAAGGAAAATAAGAAATCCCTTGAGGAAGCATGAACTGGCGAAACGTACGTTAGGGTGATTGGAGGTATTTGGACTTTACTGGAACATGGGTAATTTACGTTTATTATAATCTCTAGTTTACTGCACTTATTGATAGTGGTGAATTGGTCTAGATGTAACTAATTATGGGCTACATATATCTATTGGTGATATTTACATATTGACAATTCCCTATATATATGAGACCTATCACTCTATATTTATTACCTATATGTTTTTGTACACTTCTTTGTAATGCGCCTCTTTGTATTTCAACTATGGGATCTTGTTTTTTGTAACGTTATGTGATTTAAAAAAAAAAAATTATTTAATAAAGATTTTTGATATTAATTGGTGGTGGAGTAAGCTCCTTGTTTTCCTATTTTTGTAAGCCATTTACAAGTTTGTGTAGACCACACTGCACTGGACAAAAAAACGACCAGAGAGCGGCCGTTTTTTTTCCCGATGCAGGACCGCGGTTTTTGTCACATTTTGCGCAAAAAAACGCAGTCGTTTCTTTTTTACGTCACCCATACAATTGTATAGTATGGGAAGATGCCAAGAAAACTAAAAGTGCCGCCGTATTATACAACATGTTATATAATACGCTGGCACCAGAAGATGAGGGGAGAAAAGACGAGCTGTGGAGGCTGCAGCTCGTCTTTTCTGTTGCCGCCTATGGGGCTGCACAAACGATCGTATTTTCGACACTTTTAGAAAACTAAAAGCGCCGAAGATACAATCGTATTAGTGTGCAGTGTAGACATAGCAACATATAAAACTGAGGTAAAGTTCAATGCGTAGGAAGACTTTTGTAACTCACTGTAGGTGTAAGTCTCAGAAGTAGGACCTGCTTCTTTTATGGTCTGTTCAACCCCTTCCAGACACTAAAGGTGACATGTATGATTTTTGGCGTTAAGACACCAATTTTTATGAGCATTATATTAGTACAGAATGCGCCTGATTTATGAACCCGCTCTACTGTGGGTCATATATCAGGCACATTCTAGCGCTAATACGACATTTCTAGCAGTAATGTGCCTGGAATTGCCATAACAAAGCTATAAATCTATAGCTCCCTATGGTTTTAGTGTGCCCCGCATCCTTCGTTTCCACCGAAATCAGGTGCACTACAAAGAGCCATGGGTGCTCTGTAATGCGCCTGATATTGGCGCATGGGTGATTTTAAACTATTGCGAATGGGGCTGCGCCTGATGTCGGGCGGAAAAAAACGCCAGACTTCTGCCACAGCCCCATTTATATGTGTCACCCTCAATGCAGCTTTTACCACGGTACTTTTATATTTTATGAATCCATTCACTCCACAGATTCTCTATTTTTCCTGGTCTTAAGCACAAGGTCTTTATACAAGTCTATTTTTCCAAAATAGTTAATTTGGCAACCACAAGCCAGAATCCACTGGCTAGACTCGGGAGCTGAGTCAAAGTGATTCTCTGGTTTTCACCCTTAACACCTGCAAGAAGGTGTTGACCTTCCTGCAGGAAGATCTCCAGGTCATGGACCCAGACTTCTCATAGATTGTACGGCATAACTAGCATTCACAGTGTCCCATAGCAAAATGACACAGGTCGATCGAAAGAAACAGCAAAGGGAACGGGAGCCAGGTCAGGAATGAACCTCAGCAACCTAGCAATGCAGTGGATACTGAAGCCATAATCCACTAAAAAAGACCAGGATCAGGAAAGGAAGATGCATCATATTGTCTAAAGGCCAAATAAGACCATTGGTAGGAGCCATGGCTGCTCGTCAAAACGCAATGCTGGAACTAGGCAAGCTGAGTAATATGTAATTAATTATACCTCATGAAAGGCACAGCCTGGTTTAGAAGCCCCAGTCCATATGCCCCATCTGAGCAGTGCAAAGACGGCCTGGCTTATCAATGCATTAGACAAAGGCGTGTTGATTTGATTTGCTTGCTGGTAATGACAGGAGTATGCAGTTTATTACAATAATTTGGACTTCTCAAACATATTTTCCCACTGTATGCATACTTAATCTAAAAGCTCAAATGCCTATGTAACACAAAGTACATATATTAGATTTTGGCAACAATTTATAGCCACAGGGGATATTAACTTCTGAAGAAAACTTATGTTCATGTTATATAAGACTCATGAGATCAATATGTTTAACATTTTTGCACAAAGACTTCATTCTAGAGCCCATTAGAATGTTACATCTCATCGCACCTCCAATTAGATCTCACATATAGCAGTCATTAGGACTATAACAAATAGAGAAGAGCCTAACCACCCGGCAGCTATAAATCTGTAATGTAGTGTGTATGGTCAGTCTTTCTCTTCTTGGTTTCCTTCGCTTGCTCTGCATGATTCAGTCTATAAAGAGGTAGTATATGCTATTCCATAAAATAAATCCCATGGATAGAGGGGCAGCACCAACCATCCCTTGCCCAAGCACCATTTTCTATTCCTGCTATTATAATATAATGATGAATGGGGGCGCTACTTGTTTTTATGACAGTCACCCATCTCAACATGTACTGTGCCATATATTACAATATCTGGCTATAGTGGCAGATGAAGAAAAATAGATTGGAGTTGACATTTGGCTTATTTTAATATCCTACACATAATTACTCCATACTTTAAGAAATATAGACTAATGGATTATTTCCTAATAAGCCGATGAAGAGTCAGTGACTTATATGTCCCATTGCCTTGAACCCCAATCTGTGTACATTGTTTTAAAGCAAAATGGGGTACCTGTCTCATGTTTCAGCCTTACAAGCATGTGCTGTTCAAGTTTGTGGAAAACATTATTTCTGAAAATATAATGGTAGGTGGATATCTTCCCTCTTGTTATTTCTATACAACTATATTGCACATCAGTTTCATTCAAGAACATACCTACAGCACAAAGGGCTCTAGAGCAGCATCGCCTCTTTCATCTAGTGATCAGTGGGGTCTTGTCCACCCAAAATGCCCTCACAGTATCATCTTTTGACATAATCTCGATAAGAGGTTATAAGGGGTTGTCTCATCTCAAAGTTTCATAGGATGCATGAATGAAATAATGCTGCTTTGCTCTGTCACTTCATGGTCAAGCTGTCTGTAATTAGCATTTGAGCTCCGTGTATGCAGACCTCTGCTAACTAGATAAATCTCATGCTGTCAAGTCCAGGGAAGCTTCTGAGTTAAAGTAAACAGCATTAATTACTGACTTTTGTCTGAAAGATCAGATAACAAACAAGCTCTCACTGTCTGGAGTTCTGTACTGCAGGACCTGTGTGATGACGTCACTCCCTGCTATCAGATAGAACAAACAGCAGGGGGAGGGGGAGAAGTACACAGGTCGGTTACTTGGGGAACCAGAGAGAGCCAGGAAGGTGATAAAATCAGTTGTAGCTCCTTAACAAACAAAAAATTAACGCACTATATTTGGAAAACATCTTTAGTTAGTGTTCCCGACATGTTGAAAGCTAATCTTTGTAGCGAGACAACCCCTTTAAAGCTTAGATATAGGTAATACATTTCATGGCAGTCTGAATAGCTAAACTTTGCTAAACTTAAGGGTCGCCGGGAGTGAGGCTAAAAGTTGTGGTTTGGGTTATTGATTTTTTTATTTTTTTTATTTTCTGTGTTTATTTTATTTTACATATTGTGCCCCCATAAGGGCAGAAAAACACTTCAAGGGGGCATTTTTCCATATCTTTTGGTTTTTTCTTACTTCCTTTGTAACTGGGCTGATATAATCATGGGAAATTAGCAACCTGTACTAACAGCAGGGCTGATCTGGGTCTGTTAAGACCCAAAACAATATAATAAACTCAAGAAGAATTTTGCATAGTACTATATGTCAGCATCTCAATATATATGTATGTTCTATATGAATTGATGTCGGGGTTGTATTACTTGCATCTGATTTACTCTTATTGAGCGTGTGGTACTATGTTTACTCTGTTTCATATTGGGATACTTACCTTGTAGTAGTGCCTTCAATACTCCAGCACCGCTTTTTTATTGTGTTTCTTATATTGTCTCTACAGTATATGTGTATATTGTAATAAAATTCATCTTGCATTTATTACATTGTTTTGGGTAGTGTTCTTTTGCTTGCGTATGTAACGGCGGGGTAGTGGATCCGCGGGACCACCGCAAGCGATGATAGTTAAGCCACGCCAGGGAACGGAATCTAAGTAGCCCCCGGTTTTCACCAGAGCCCGCCGCAAAGCGGGATGGACTTGCTGCGGCGTGAGGCTACCAGGTCGCCCCCCCTGACGTGACTTGCTTGCGATGGCGGCCGAGGTGCAGCGTGGTACAGAGTCGTAGTCCGAGAATCGTAGTCGTGGGCAGGCAGAAGGTTAGGGCAGGCGGCAATGATTTGTGGTCGTAGACAGGCAGGAAGGTCAGGGCAGGCGGCAGAGGTTCGGAGTCGAGAAACGTAGCAAGAGGTCTGGTACACGGTAGGGCGAGAATACACTTAGGAAACGCTTTTACTAAGGCACGAGGCAACATAGATCCAGCAAGGAGTGATTGTGGACCGTGACCTTAAATAGGGGAAGCGCCTGGCAATTAGCCAATTAGCCAATTATCGGGCGCTGGCCCTTTAAATCCCCGAGAACGAGCGCGCGCGCGCCTTAGGAAACGGGCACGCGCGCCTCGGCCGGCAGAGAGCGCGGACGGCACAGGAGCGAGGTCAGGTGAGTCCCCGGCAGGAGCGGACCCCCGGCTCGTCCCGCGGCAGCACCCGACCCCGGTGGGCGGGGGCGGGTGCGCCCACGGGCCGAGGAGCGGGGCAGGCCGTGACAGCGTATTTACATACCCATTTTTTGTATGGTTATTAGTCCGTTTTTTTGATCGATGGTTCTGTTAAGACCCAGCAGCATCTTTAACTAATGAGCCCGGGCAGTCACATGACCACCGGAAAGCAGGACACTGTTAGGATACCTGCTAGTCCGTAAATACAGCGCTCATTAAGCACTGTATATATAGCGATTGGGAAGGCAGAGACAGTAATAAACTCTCCCTATCTTCTCAGTGAAGAGCCTAGCTATCACTGACAGCTTGGTCTCTTCAGCTGTACAATTAGGGCGACATGCCAGAAAATTGGTGGCGCCACAGCAGTTTTTATGTGCATTAAATCAGCGTAAAGCCCGATCCTCTCAAAAATCTGGCGTCAGTTATACCTTGCATAGTAAACTTAATGTGCCTAAAAAGGCGCATTGCGCAAATCGTGGCACATAGCGTGTCAATGGTAGTGTATGTACTTCGCCTATCGAGGCGCATTGCGTAACGGAGGTACATAGCTTATCATTACTAGTGTAATGCGCCTAGTTTTGGTGTACGACAGTTCATTTACATTGAGATTAAGGCATCAAAAGTGTTTTTGGCGCAAAATAGACCAAGAAAACGGCACTTGTGTATTGGGACATGTGGCCCTTAGTGTATAGCTGCGCACTCTGCTCGGATTTTCCAGAACGCAGAGATATACAGCCACTGCCTGGATGTATATTGTCAGTGGGAGGTCAACAAGGTGTTAAACAGCAGCAACCTACTTATTACAACTCCAATTCCCCAAAAGTTGGGATGCTGTATAAAATGCAAAGAAAACAAGAATGCAGTGATTTCGAAATCTCCTACAGCCATAATTTATTCAAATATCAGAGGTTGAAAGTTAGAAACTTTTTTAATTTTTACTTTTTTTTCTGATTTCCCCTTTAATTGGGTCTGATATATTAGCTCCAGTGGAAACACAGTGGGCAATAGCCCCCTGTACCTATTGCATAGCTGATCTGGACATGTTAAAGCCCAGCAGCATCTGTAACTACTGAGCCCGGGCAGTCACGTCACCACTTGCACTGGGAAGCAGGAAGTCAGAAGAATACCTGATAGTCCGTATGTACAGCTCTCATTGAGCACTGTATATACAGCCATTGGGAAGGCATGGACGGTAATAAACCAGCCCCGCTTTCTCAGTGGAGAGAAACATTTTTTTTTTAAATTAACTAATTTAAAAATTGATGACAGCAACACATCTGGAAAAAAGTTAAGAGAACCTTAACAAAAGACTGATGTGTAGGGTAGATTATAAAATGTCCATTTCAGGTGTCCGCGCAAGGTCTAATGCTCATGGGGCTCATGGTCATTTAAACACCCACAACAGTTTTCTTTCCTGCCAGGCTGCTTTTATTTTTGGAAGATGAATTCAGTGCCTTCTTAGAGTCTATTTGATATTTATTGCAATGTTAGTGCCTTTTGTAATAGAAGGGTGGTAAATGGCCAGTAAATGGCACATAGGCATCCAGTGGGCACTAAACAGTACTAAACAGACACTGGTGAATGGGCACTAAATGGACATTATGGGCGACATGTATGTATTTTGGCACTCAGGCGACATTTTTTTGTGCGCATCAGTAGCGTAGAATGCGCCTGAATCTATGAACCTATTCTACTGCGGGTCATAGATTTAGCACTTTCTAGCTACTAAGCGACACTTCTGGCTCAGGTAAACTGCTCTTAAAGTGCTTTACCTGTTCCAGCAGTAATGTGCCTGGATTTGCCGTACTGAAGCTATAAATGTCTAGAATCGTACGGTTGTAGTGTGACACGTCTCCAGCACGTCCACCGATCTCAGGCGCATTACAAAGGGCCGCAGGCTCTTTGTATTGCACCTAATATTGGTGTGCGCCTGATTAAAAATATAGCGAACATGGCTGCGCTAGACTCCGGGCTGAAAAGACGCCAGACTTCTGGTGAAGCCCCATACATACATGTCGCCCTAAATTCTAACTCATTTTCCATCTCTTGTCCTGTTAGGGTATTTAGTGACCCATTTCACGTAATAGGTGCTACTGGTGCCACTTTTGTGCGGCTGATGATCAAATGTCATAGGTGGGTTGCCCAACTAATTTAAACAGCCCAGGGCCTATAGTATACCTGATCTCTTTCTGGGGTATAGCAATTCAGCAAGCAAAGGGGCTCTGTCCTACTGCTTATCATGTTTATAATGGTTGTGTAATACTACACCTGCACAACTTAGCAGAAGGTGGGGCCTAAAACTGCCTGGGAATGCCCTGGCACTGCCTAAGAATTCCCATTTTGAGGTGGGCTTGCAGTCTTTTTTGCAAGCATGGTTTAAATCCATAATAAATGTACCTTAGAAAGGAATATATTAGAGAGGTGTCAAGTTCATTACCTATGAGGGTCAATCCACATTATGGTTACCCTCAAATGATCATTAGCGAGCTTTGGAGGGTGAGCACAGGGCATTAGGATTGTTGTAGCTATGTCACTGCCTGTAAATTGCTGAACAGACTAGTGTGGAGGTGCATGCTGGTTCCCCCTTCCTGTTGTGGCGCCACCACCTCTGTCAAGTGCTGGCTGCATCCTCCAAGGAGAGTAGAGAGCCAGTCAGTCCTTCATTGTCAAGACCATGTCCATCCCTGCTCGTTGTGTCTTTGCTTTGGGAGCCACAGAAAATTACATGGCTGCCCAGACGTGGCCTACGGGCCTTGAGTTTGACACTCAAGTTTCCTAGGACAAAATCTTAATGACAAAGCAGACTAAAATCTTAAATTGTACAGCCATGCCTAACAGTCAGATATTTGGCAATAGTACTTAGCTACAGAACAGGAAAACACAAAGCTCTGGTTACTAGACTGTTTTATGTTTTTTAACTTCAAAAGACAAACTAATGCTCTGCTGATGTCAGGAAATGAGAGATGGTCCTGCAGAAGATAATGATTTTAGAAAAGTGAAAATAAATACCGCCTAGAGAACATAAAGTTTATATTCAATGTAAACAGAATATGCATCACTCCACTAAGCTAAATATAGAGTGTTTACTCCAAAGCCTAAACTGCCTGACACTGGCTAAAAATTAGGCACTGGGCAAGATGACATTAAAGTGATCTATATGGACCCAAATCTCTTTTATTTACGTCACTTCTCTTAAGATACATCATGGAGGAAACGGTAATGTGGCTTTTGTTAATGTAGGATCTTATTTATACTACTGTTAATGGAATGAAAGGATAGCAAATTCAAAACTGGAAGGAGAGAAGGATCAAAAACATTCTCATATAGTCATTAGTACGATTGAAAAAAGACATGACCATCAAGTTCAACCGAGGGTGAGGAAAGATGTGGATGAAGTGGGGGTAAAGACATTTTAAAGCTTTGTTTCCCCTACTGGTGGAGACTTTGGAACCAGTAAGGCAATAACCAATCTGCCGCAAATTAATATTTTAATCCTGATCCCAAAATTGCCATCAGACTTGATCTTATACAGCTTCATAAGAATTAATATTACAGGCAGTCCCCGACTTACATCGTTCCGACTTACATACGTCCCCTAGTTACAAACGGAGACTTAATGGGCGTGACTGACATTCAACACTGAGTCACACCCCATGATAACCAAGTGCCAGCATGCCACAGCTGCCCATGAGATACAGAACATTAGGTAAAATTTTCTAAAAAAAAAGGGCACAGACAGCAAAAAAATGTAAAAACTGTTCCCTGCACTATCCAAAACTTAAAAAAAATAGTTTTTACTGGAATTACATTTAATAAATATACCTGTCCCGACTTACATACAAATTCAACTAAAGAACAAACCTACAGTCCCTATCCCATTTGTAACCCGGGAACTGCCTGTATTTGGCTGTACATAAAGATTAAGACTAAGATAAGACAAAAAAACAACATAGGAGAAATGTTCAGGCAGGGGTGTAACTAAAGAGTGGTGTACAAGTTCAGCTTGGGCTTGCCTGTGGTGGTCTACAGAGGTTACAGAAAATAACGAGACCATCTCTATTTTTATATAGTTAAGTTAAACTCATTCTGACTCACCTGTCATCACTGGAAGCGCCTCATTTTTTTCTAAGTCATCTAGCATGTATCACTGTTTATACATTTTTATTACTTGTGGTGTTCTAAAAATATGTCTATTTATTTTACAAATGAGATATGTCAGACCTGGCAAAGCTCCAAAGGGGAATAATTGTTGGTGCTGCCTGATAGGGGCATCTGTGATCCGAGTTCATGGGTGTGTTGAGGTCTACTGTTTCCTTGGTCGCATCTCAGTATGCAAAGACTGGAAAAATATCTGCAGAAGTAGCTGTGGTCTAAAGTCAAAGCTTGACATTAGGGACTGAAATCACTTTGTCGAATTGTAGCCAAAACAACATAAACCTAAGAACCCTCAAATTATTAGATAGATAATTGAGGGTTTGAGGTCCATTGCAAATCATTAAGAGAGACATGTCTGAAAACTGTCTTGGTCTAAGACTTTTCTTGTTGCCCATAGCAACCAATCAGAGCACCTGTTTAATTTTTTCAGAGCTCTATATGAAATGAAAGGGGAATTGGTTGCTATGGGCAACAAGAAAAGTTTTCAGACATGTCCCCCTAAGTGTGCACTGCATAAAGATTATATCTGTTACAGAGCTCCAATAGCCAAACTTTTGAGATCATGAAACATTATACACAATCAAAGACCAGAAAACATGGATATTGGAGGAATGGGGTCATGTGATATCACTTAATGAGACCAGCTTTACTGTTTCTCCAATTTCCAGTAATACATATGTCTGAAGACTACTCGAAAAGCAACGTTCAGTATTTTTAGACCCACTGTCAGGCATGGTGAGGGTTCCTGTAAATTTTGGGGTGCAATAGTCATTTTTAAAGGTAAAGTTACAGCCCAGAACTCTCTGTATATTCTGTAACTGCCTCCATCCCATGGTCCAGACTATGATTCCAGGTGGTGATGCAATTTATCCATCCCCTTTATATAATGGGTTTGAAGGGGCAATGCTAATACCTATTGTAATCTGCACTTGTGGTCTATAGAGATGAGCAAGCAGTAATTAGTTCTATTTCGATTAGAACCTTGAACTTTAGTGTGAGGAGAAGCTGTAATTACCATCCATAACAGTAAAATGGATACGTGGAACAACTTAGTGAAGAAAACCTGGCTCTAAGAATGACAGAAAAAAAATTGAGAGGCTAAAATACTTCATTCCTTTCAATGGCTAACTGAAAAGATGAGGACAGCTTGCAAACAGGGGCGTAGCTATTGGAGGTGCAGAGGTAGCAGCTGCTACAGGGCACTGTATCCTGAGGGGGCTCAAAAGCCCCTTTGACACATAAGAGAATTGGAGACGGTGTGTTATACAATTACTAAACCCCCAAAACTGCCAAAAATGGAACTCTTGGGCACTGAGTATGATTTAGCAAATCTAAGCACTCTGTATAATATATATCCATGTATTTGAGAGTTAAGCGTTATGCAATCCTGCAAATATCGCCAAATAACAGCTTCTGGGTGTGGGAAAGATACAGCCAGCAATACCAAACTCCCTAACTATTGATGTCTATGGAGAGGAAAATGCTATCTAACTAAGAGCAGTCTGTACACTACAGAGAGTGAGCTGAAAATGGAGTTCACAAGGCAATACAGTGAAATATATATAACATGGTCATGTGATTTTAGCAGCCAATGAGAGCCCTACACCTCAGCGATGATGTTTTTGACACTTCTCTGTGCTCTCTACTGATTGGATGGCTGCCAAAAGTGCAGAAAGCCACTGAGAACTGAAAATGGTGTGTCGAGCTAGAACATTACTCGAATGAACAGTAAAATGTTCGGTTCGATTCGAGTTCTAAAAATGTACTTTTCTAGAACGGTTCGATCAACACTAGTGGTCTAAAATACTGAATGAATGAGGGCTGACACTCAAGGTGGTCAGTGATACTGAAAGGGTTAAAGTAATATTCCCATTTCATAAAGTTAGAGTTTGCTGGTAGGATATGCAATCATTTTTTGATTGGTGAGGGGCTGACCTCTAGAATCCCCACTGATCTTGAGAAAAAGGGGAGACAGTGCTAAACCAGCACTGCAACTCCACTATTTTTCCAAATAAAGTGATGCTCCCAGCCCCTCCGGTGTGCAAGGAACCACAGCTGGCCAAATTCTCTAGAATGGAGCTGGACTGCGGTTCTCCTTTCATTATGGGGATAGTAAGGAAATATGGGTGAAGTATGTCCTGTATTATAGGGGATGTCCAGTTCCTAAAAAAAATAAATACTAAAGGGGACATGTATGAAAACTGTCTTGGTCTAAGACTTTCTTTGTTGCCCATAGCAAGCAATCAGAGTACCCCTCAAATTTTTTCAGAGCACTATATGAAATGAAAGGGGAGCTCTGATTGGGTGCTATGGGCAAAAAAGTGAGTTTTAGACCTAAACAGTTTTCATACATGTGGCCCTAAGTTCCTTGTGCCCCATGAAAACCCCCCACTATACTCACCTTCCTCCGCTCCTGCTTTCCAGCACTGGGTCTCTCTGGTCTGATGATGTTTCTCTTCTTCCAAAAGAGGATGTTACCACTGCAGCTGCTGATTGGCTTCAGTGGTCATGTGCCTCTGCTCCCATCACTATTCGGAGCTGTTCACTTTCAAACTGTGATGTAACGGAGTGGCATGTGACCGCTGCACCAGAACCTTAATATTTATTTTTTGTGGGGTCCCAGAACCTTAGTATTTTTTATGGGGCATCAGAACCTTAGTATTTATTTTTATGGGGCATCAGAACCTTAGTATTTATTTTTATGGGGCATCAGGACCTTAGTACTTATTTTTTTATAGGAAGCGGAAACTCTTTTAATAAAGAACAACCAGTAACATTTAGGTGGTGGCTAGGTACATCTCTCCTTCAGGATATGCAGCAAGCATTATCATCAAAAGAATTCAACAGTCTATGTATTATTTTCACCGATTCCACCTCAGATACCATAGGACATTCTAGCACAGCCATAATTTACCACCATGTTGAAGCCAAATTACCTCTCAGCTGTTTGCAGGTACACTGCTAGAATCGGATCTGATGCGTATCAGTGGGATTTGCATAAAACTGTGATATGAAGGGGTTCAGCCACTTAGTAAATGGTCCCAGATTTTAGTTCCGAGGTTCAGTAAGGGTTTTCTTGCCCCAAAGATCAGTCATGTCTAAACAATATCCCTACTTATTGTTCGTTGACTTGCCATTTGTTCATTAAACTTGCATAAACTGTGGAATGTAAAGAAAAAGACTTTTGTTTCTCAGCCTCGTTGACTATATGTAGACAGGCTTGGTCTTAACCACAGGGGAATATAGGAAACCACTGGAGGGTCCCTGAACATGGCAGACCTGTAGTTGTTTTTAACCACATATATATATATTCAGAAGAGGCAAAAAAAGCATGGAAAGAGAGGCAAAAAAGCAAGAGGCAGAGTATAGGAGGCAGGTATTGTCATGAACAGCAGCTGTAGGTTGGGCCCCAAAAATATACTCCATCAGTGGGCCCATAAACAGCTCAACTGGTGGGCCCCTATAGTAATCTCCACCTGTGGACCAAGAAACCGCTCACCTGGTGGCCCCTAGAGTCATCTCCACCTGTGGGCCCCTATAGTCATCTCCACCTGTGGGCCCAGAAACAGCTCACCTGGTGGGCCCCTATACTCATCTTCCCTGTGGGCCCCTATACTCATTTCCACCTGTGGGCCCCTATACTCATCTCCACCTGTGGGCCCCTAGACTCAACTCCACCTGGTGGACTCCTATAGTCATTTCCACCTTTGGACCCTAGGCACCCCAGTCCGATAATGTAAGTGGAATAATCCACTTATAATTCGGGGCTGTGTGCCGTTCCATGGCTGCACAAAAGATGCTTATCTCAAGCAAGGAAGACCTGGCTTCCAGCAACATCCAGACTCTCCGAAGAGAAGGCAGATGATTTTTCTAACTACAAAAACGGTGTCTGTTCTTTAATAGGGAAAATATTACCACAATTATTCACACAGTAAAAACATAACAAAATATAAGGTGAAAAAATGAAAACTGGACGTCCAGCTACACTGAACACTACTGTAATGCTGTAATCCACC
The DNA here is from genome assembly GCA_025379985.1 of Phyllomedusa bahiana. Lineage (NCBI taxonomy): Eukaryota > Metazoa > Chordata > Amphibia > Anura > Hylidae > Phyllomedusa > Phyllomedusa bahiana. The sequence goes on from JAODAL010005225.1 coordinate 23,380, forward strand.
AGATGGCAGCGTTGCTCTCCCAATGTCTTGAAGGCTCATTACAGAAGTTTCTTTTTTAATGAAATCCAGAATTGAATGCTTTATTTTTTTAGATTATTTTCCACGCGGGTTAATCTATTTTTGTACATTTAGAGTGGAATTTAAACTGGGCGCAGTAAACAGTGCATATATAGATATAAGGGTACAAAACTACATAGCTCGTTTTAGGAGCACTCCAGCTACAACACCTGAATACAAAGGATATATGTATGAGTACTATGAGTGCCCATACACCTTGGCTGTATAAAAATCTGTACAATTCTGTAGCTTGAACACTATATAGATTACCCAGTCAATGACATTAGGAAGGTCAAATGACAGGAAACATTGGGTCAAAGTTGTCTTAAAGGACCACTCCGCTTTCTCCTTCTCCCTCTTAGTTAATTAGAAATTGCTTTCTAGTGGCAGTAATTTTACTCACCTGCATTGTCATACAGGATTTCTGGCTGATGTAACTTGCTCTGTTAGGTCACATGACCTGCTGTTTAATTAGCTGGAAAACACTGCTCTTGATGCTAACAGGAAGTTTGTCTCTCTATGCGTTCCTGTAAGACTGACTTGAACCTCCCATATCCAAAAGGTGTGAAAATTTTCTCCAGTTTGCCCAGAAAAAACTTTAAATGGACTATAATGACCGCACTGGATGTCTTTTTAGTTGAGATGGGTATGGAAGTGAGGAAGTATGGTCTACACACGAAACGCGTATTCCATTGCTATTTATAATAAATCTTCAACTAAAAAGATGTCCATTATAGTCCATTTGAAGAAGTTTTTTTCCGGGCAAACTGGAGAAAATCTTCACACCTTTTGGATCGCCACTACCCTAACCCCGTGCATCGGGCGTACGGAGCAAAATGGACAGGGGGCTGCGGGCGACCGTGACTCTTCGGATCCAAATATTTGGATGCTTAAAAAAGTGTTGGGCCTTCCTTTGCACAACACTAGAAGGTTAGTGCTTAAAATAGGGTCTTATTCAAAAGTCGCAATATTGCGCTAGGGAGCGCTGTCTCGTTTTTATTTTTTCTATTGAACCCCCATAGGAATACATAGAGAGATTCACTTACGAGTTACACAACCAGGCTTTCTGTGGGAGCAACTCAGAGTGCAGGTCACATGATCCAGTGGCAGCAGTGAGAAATCATGTATGCAGCTGGAGGCAGAGTAAAATGACTGGCACTATATTGCACCCAGACAAAAACGAATTAACTGAAGCAAAAAATAATCAAACTGGACTGGTCCTTTAAATACCGCCGAGCACCAACCCTACATATCTATACAGGAAGGTAGTAGCCTAGTCCTCTTAAACAGTCAAAGGGCAGAGGAAGGATTACCTAGAAAGGGCAAGTTCACTTATATCGGGAGAAAATAAATGTTTACACAAATAGAATGGAAACATATTCTTGGGTCAAGGGATCTATAACTTTATTAAAGGGGTTGTTTGGTAGAAAAGCATTAATCTAAAATGGGGCCAGGCTGGTTAAAAAAAAAAAACACGTTATACTGACATACCTGTCACCAGTCGCTACCACTCCGAAACTCCCCAGCGATCCACTCATCTTCAATTCCAGCTACTTGTTACAACACAAGAGAGGCTCTCCTGTGTTTGAACAAGAACATAAAAATGAAAAGGAGTGGATCCTGGGGAGCTCAGGATTGGCAGCGACTGGTGACAGGTATGTCAGTATAACGTGTTTTTTTTTTTTTTTACTCAGTGTCCCAGTGTCCCTTTTAAGGAGATTTAATTGCGTTGTTTGTATGGGAAGCTGGACTTTTTCTGCATCTATTGGTTTTCAGATCAATGCATCCCTGCCATTGTATTGGTGAGCTGTTTTTTTTTGTTGTTTTTTTTTAATAAATAATCTGTGTCAATATCAAATAGACCAGGAAGACCATACCAAAGCAACTTAATAGGTCAAGGAAATTCTGGGCATCTTAGCTGACATTAGGAGTGCTGTCTCTTTTTGAATTGTCTATGTTTAAGTTTTGAGCCCAAGGGTTTGGAGACTGGCTCACACCAAAAAAACATTGTAGAAAGTTTGCTGTTGTTCCAAAGATTGCATATTGGGAGTGTCTGAAGCACATATCTAAATAAGTACAGGTATATTGTAATTGATCCGTGTCTGTCGGAATGGGGTGCCTGGTGCTCATCAGTGGAGTTCATTCTTGGGGCCCACCAGTGGAGTTCATTCTTGGGACCCACTAATGAAGATGATTCTTGGGGCCCACCCTGCAGCTACTGTACATGACTGCAAATACTACACATGCCTCTTGCACTCTGCTTCCTTTCTTTTTCTGCCTTTCTCTCCAAAAAGCAACCCCAGATCTGCAATCCTCAAATGACCCCCATACCTAGGTGCCCACTGAAGGTTTGCCCTGCTCCCCTGTGGGCCAATCTGAGCCTGGGTGTCTGGTAGAACTGCCTTCTTGGAAAGTCATTGTTTACATCGAAACAGCCAGATGTGGATCCCATTGTGGCAATGTGAGCAAGGAGGCCATGGCTATGAAGACAACTGCTTTGTAACATAGGGTGGAGATACCAATATAATAGGACTCAGTCCTTGAGGTCGTTAGGTAAAACATTTTATTGTGACCAAAGAGCCCTGTGGCTGCTGTACTTGTCTGCCAGATTTGAAATTTTAAAATGTATAATTTCCAAAGTCCAATATTAGGGGAAACAATGGTGGTATCCCAGTTGTGGTTACACAAAATCTTTTAGGCACCAAATTGGCTGTATCTGGCACTGATGTGCCTAGAGCATGAGTAGACTGATAGCTATGTCTTAGTTCTCTGAATTTGTTGGAGATAGAGGCAGCAGGTAATTTACTACATAAGTGCATGTACCCCATTGTATCTAGGAGGTTCTTGCACTGTCCCAGTGCTACTCTTTTAACATGCATCACAGTGCATGACCATAGTTTTAGGGGTACGTTGATAGAATTTCTAATTACATGCCTGCATTACAACTCTGAAGTTGTAATAGAGCTTCCATGGAGCTGCATGAGTCTGCAAGTATACATATAATTTTATATGGAGCCACATGGTATTCTTTGTCTGACTCTATATATAATTCTCCTCTAAAATGTAGAGGAAAGTAACATTGTACACATGGAGTCCATTATAGCCTGTTTGGCATTGTACTCAGTGGCTTAGCTAGAGTTTTTGCCACTGGATAGTTTTCCCCATTTTATCAGGTCATTCCTCTTTTGTACAGGTTCCTCTTCAAATCATAAAACATAACTGTCACATGTTTTGATGTCATGATATTCTTAGAACCATATCTTTATTTACTTTTTTTTGTCAATGGAACAATGAAAGGACTTCTTACTTGTGGAGTAAGTTTACGTTTTAATTCCAATTTGGTGAAACTGAATGGAAAAAAGGGGATACTGGCATTGTTTCAATTTTATTTTTTTGCAGTGTTCACCGTTCAGGTTAAATAACACAACATTTTATAGAGAATACAATTATGGATGCAGCAATATCTATTATGTATATTTTTACTAAATAAAGTTGTTTTTTTATTAGGGAATCTGGGCTTTTGTTTGTTATTTTTATTTGTAAATGTTTCTGCTTTAAACATTTTTCATGTATTTGCTTTTTACTCTTTTTTTATAGTCTGAATATTGAACTACACTATGAAATCACTTTTATAATACATAGCAATAAAATATTGCAATGTAATATTATACTGTATCTGTAACAGGCAAGCTAAGGCTATGTCTGCATGACAGTGATTTACTGTCGGATTTTTAATTTGATTTGGTATTTAGAATCCACAAAAATTCGACTGTAAATCATCCCCATAGACCTCAATAGAAAATCTGGGCTGTACTCTACACAGCACAGCTTTTCTGAGGTCGGATTTCAAAACCAAAAACCGGATAAAAAAATTTAGAACATGTTCTATAATCCGCCATATAACACTTTGAATTATAGTACTATTCAATTGAATGGGAAGTCCAAAATCCGAAAACCCTGGCAAAAAATGAGACAAAAAACAGTGCAGAAAACAAAAACCAAGGGTCACATGTATGAAAACTGTCTAGGTCTAAATCTCAATTTTTTGCCCATAGCAGCCAATCAGAGCTCCCCTTTCATTTCATATAGTGCTCTTGAAAAAGGAGAGGGACGCTCTGATTTGTTGCTATGTGCAAAAAAGTGAAATTTAGACCTAGACAGTTTTCATACATGTGCCCCCAAGTGTAAAATACTGGTTGGATTCTAATTAGTACTTTGTTCTCTGCTGTGTGGACGCAGCCTAATAGGCCCATGTATATGGCAAACCTGGAAGTCATCATTTGGCCTTTAGCTGCACTAGCAACCATGGGCACCCATAGGTGACAGAGGGAGCCCTTTTCCTCTGTTAATCCCCATGATGGCATCTAGTGGGTAAAATCCCCGGGATCTGAGTTAGCTCTGTTTTCAGCTGCTGAAGTGGGAGCCCGATTGTCCATTACAGCAGCTTCCGCTGCAGATGGTCCAGGCACAGCTTCCGCTGCAGATGATCCAGGCACAGCTTCTGAACCTGTACCATCTGAATGCCATACCTGCATGGCACCAGAGAGACTTGCCATCTCTGACGGGGGTCCAGGGAAATTGAAGAGTCTGAAGTGCTGGTGAAAACATTACCATCCCACCCCTCTACCCACTTTCTGCTCCACTGATCACACTGTCCTATGTGCTTCTGTGCTGCTGTGCATGAGCCCTTGGAGGTTACAAGGCTTGGTAAAAGGTGAAATACTGCTCTACTGACTAAATTGATCCTAGTTAAATTATTTTATGTAGACACACCTTTAAAGGCAACCTTTTACTCTATCTTGTAAACTTAGGAGGTGACAGGAGCTGGGTTGTCCTCTCCTCTTCCTCTAAGGCCATGTCCCCACGGCACCGATTTGCGGACGTTTTTTCAGACGGTTTGCCTTAAACCGGCCGCAAACTTTTACACAGGCTGCCATGTAAAACCCATGCAGCAGTCCCCACTGCATGGGTTTTCCACCCGGTGGTTTTTTAGACCGCGGGCCACCTGAAAAACATTGTACGTATTTATACTTCCGTCCGGTTTTTGGATGGAATATGAGGGCTCATCGCGGAGAAAAGCCGTCCTCCCGCAGCCGTGTGCACGGCACAAAAACTGGACAAATACTGGTCGGATAAACGACCAGTATTTGTCCTGTGCCGTGGAGACGCGCCCTAAGTCTACAAAACTGGGACAAGGTATTCTGGTGCTCTAGGCAAATAAGGCACATAGAGCCCCCAAAAGGAAAATTGAGCCCCATCCATGCCTCCTTGTGCCTCCTATCTGCCTGGGATGAAGTATCCAACCTTTGCCTACCTGTTGTCCTGGTCTTGCTAACTACCCTGCTACTGATTAAGGCGCGGAGAGCATCTTCTTATTTGCAGTGTTACAGTCCTGGCCTAGTATTTGCATTGGCAAAGGTCTTTGGCTTAAATTCATTATCATCTCTGCAAATTTTTGGCCTCCAACAGAGGGTGGAGTCCTAAAAGGTTTATAATGAAGATGAGGACCGCATGGCTGGAGAAGCGGTGAGGTTATGTGTCCCTGTCTCTTGTACGGAGCTGTCATCAGCTCTCATGTGCGTTTCTTGCTGGGAGGAGCACTAGCCTAGAAAGAGTCTGGCCTGTCTCATTCGGGTGCAGAACAGTAAAGAAGCCTGAAGCCTCCATGAACACTGCAGTCTGGAGAAGTCAGGGCCCTGTCAGATTCTCCCAATTGAATCAAATATCATCCAAATATGACAGATGTTAGAGATAATAATTTATATCTGTAATTAATAGTTTTTGAAGTCAATGTCAGACTGGGGGCCTAGGACCCAAAGGTGGAGTTGATAATTCTTGGGGCCCATCAGTTGAGTTGTTTCGGGAGTGGCGTTTACTTTAGGGGCCCAGCCGACAACTGCTGTAAATGACTGTACATGCGTCCTATCCTCAGCCTCTTGCTTTTACCTCTCTTTCTCTGCTTTTCTTCCTCTCTCAAGGATACTTATGCTTATGCCTGGGGGTGTGCCATGTTCCCCTGTGTGCCAGTCCAAACCTGTTCAAAGGTCTAACTATGAATAAATAAATAAATATAATCAGCCATAACACGAAAATCACCTGCCTAATATTGTGTATGTCCTCCTTGTGCCGCCAAAACAACTGAGTCATTGAGACACGGATACCTCTGAAAGTGTCTTGTGGTATCTGGCACCAGTTTCAGCAATCCTGTTATTTGTGGGGCCTTTATGGATCTGTTCTTCCAGCACTTCCCACAAATTCCTGATCAGATTGAGACGTGGGCTATTTGGAAGCCAAGTCATCACCTTGAACTCTGTTCCTGAACATTTTTTGCAGTGTGACAAGGAGCCTTATTCTACTAAAAAAGGCCACTGATACCAATGAATGCAATTGCTATGTAGAGGTGTAATTGGTCTGCAACAATGTTTAGGCAGGCCGTACAACACAAAATAAGGTCCACATGGTGCCAGCAGCCAAGATTTCGCTGCTGCCTTGCCTTTTTCAGACCTTTTTCTTTTACAGGTATGTGACACACACACATAATCTCCCAAAAAATTGGGAATCTCGCAAGAGAACAGAGAGTGACTTTTGATCACTATATTTACTATTTTGCCATAGGCAAACTTAAACTCTATCAGTTCTCTATCTGTAAAACACTAAAACGTAACTTTTATTATATATAACTCTTAACCTCTATACACACTATTTAAAAACCTGATCTCTATCCTCATCATTTAACCCTTTTTGCTTCTGAAAGAGGGAATAACTCCCTTTCTATCATCAAGTCTGGTGGAACCCCACCTACTAACAGGGGAGCCTTATATCTATAGCAAAGTACTAGCTTCAGTAAGGGATCCCAAGCCTACTACCTTGGCAGTCGTCCCTAATCTCATAGACACAGAACAAATAAGGCCCCCTTGTGACACCGTCTGCAGCAGGTGACACTTGTAGACAGAGGTGAGAAATCACAATTTAAAACGTCATATCTGACCTGCCCACACACACACACACACACACCACACACCTGGCAGTACATATGATGTATAGGAAAGCATGATTCATTAAATACCACCTTTTTCCTATTCTGATGCTCACATGACTATTGTATGTGCTTTTAGTGGAGAAAATTGGTCAACAAAGACATTCAGACTGGTCTGCAATGACCTGCCCCATATACAGCAAGCTGTGATGTTCTGTGTCTTCTGGCACCTATGTATCATAGACAGCATTAAAGGGGTTGTCTCACTACATCGATTCATCCTGTTTTCTTGGTTTCATTTTGAATTCAGGGGCGAGTTTACTGGCTTCTACTAGGCTGCAGTAGAAGCCAGGTCTGTAGCTTTAGTGACCGGTGCTGGCAGCCTATCATGAGAGATCAAGCAGGTCTGTAGCTATAGCGACCTGAGAAGCTGATGTAGCCCATACAAGAGGAGATATCTCAGAATAGATAGACACTGTTAATGGACATATATTGCAAAGTGACTTGTTTTTGCAAGATCTTTAACATAAAAAGCAATCCTTGTAGTGAGACAACCCCTTTAAAGGAGTTGTCCGGTTCTTTTTTTCTATTAATTAGGCTCACCCTGGGCTATAGAGTATATATAAACTGTAGTGATGTAATGTGTATTTGTGTGATTTATACTTTTATTTTTATTACTATGTATAGGCAGTAAGTGATGACGTTCTATTCGGTCATCCATTACTACTGCATACACTGAAGAAGAATTGGCTGGTCTGCTGGCTAGACTGCATGCATGTTAGTCAGGAGGCCACTGCTATAGAGTAGCCGCCCACCACCTTCCCCCGAATGCCGTGTCACACTGCTCTGTATACTGTGACGTTTCATTTGGGAAGTGCTTCAGGTGGCTACACTATAGGAGCGACTGCCTGCTGACTAGCACGCATGTTAGTGTAGCCTGCAACCCTGCCTGAATGCGGTGTCACAGTACACAGAGTAGTGTGAACCAGTGTTCAGACAAGGCGCGCTAGTCAACAGGCCAGCTGGCTCTCCTATAATGTATGTAGTAGTAAGGGACGACATTCTGAATGGAACCAAAAAACGTAATTGGGTCAGCACTGAAGTCCTATTAAGATTTTCATAGAGAGGTAATGCAACAGACCGTCCTAAGCGAGATAGCCCAAAACTCGCTATATCATATCCAGAAAAATATACAGCACGGACGTCAGCATAAAAGTCCTCCTTTATTGGAAGTACAAAAAGAGCAACGTTTCTGCTCCAAAAACAATGAGCCTTGAAAAAGCGTCGCTGTTTTTGGAGCCGAAACGTTGCTCTTTTTGTACTTTGGATTCCAATAAAGGAGGATTTTTATGCTGACGTCCGTGCTGTATATTTTTTTGGTTCTGAATGGAACATCATCACTTACTGCTATATACACAGTAGTAAAAACATCAAACACACAAATACAAAACATTGTATCACTTTAGTTTACATATAATATATCATAAAAGCATACTTGACAACTTTTGAAAGCGAGAAAGTGGGAGTTCCAAAGGGGCATCGCGCATAGCGAGCTTTGTCAAAAATGTGTGTGACCATGCCCATCTTGCTGGTGAGCCACGCCCCCTTCAAAAGGCCACACCCACTCCACCTAACTGTGTAACGGCTCTGGAAGAAAGCTAAATTAGGGTTTTGGCGGCACCCAGCTTTCCTGGACTGTTGGATAGCCTATTCAGCAACCAGGAGAGCTGAGAGATACTGCGAAACCTAAACCACTACATTGCAATCAATATTTCTACCATACAGTGGTTATATAGTTGTAGATATCAGTGTACACAGGCTCTGCAGACTGTATATTACCTCCATACAGTGGTAGGAACCAGTGTACACAGGCTCTACAGACTGTATATACCACCATACAGTGGCCATACAGTGCTAGATACCTGTTGTAAACAGGCTCTGCAAACTCTATATAGCCTCCATACAGTGGTAGGAACCAGTGTACACAGACTCTACAGACTCTATATACCACCATACAGTGACCATATAGTGCTAGATACTAGTTGTACACAGGCTCTGCAGACATATAAGTAAAGTTACAACCAGGCACTTACAGGAGATGTCTCTGAAGAGTTGTTCTCTTTCTCTTCTTCTTCTTCTCCTCCATCTGTCCCAGACAGCCATGACATCTTCTCCCACCAACAACTCTTCACTGTAGATGTTACAAAAAAAACATCTTAGACTCCTCACTTTATCAGCACTTCTCTACCAATCTCTATACAAACTCCTCATCTATAGCGCCCCAACTGGTAATAATAACCCCCTTGTGCCCCAAACAGTAAAAGTACCCCCCAATGGCTATGGGGCTCCTATGTGTGCACCAAGTTTTAGTCTTGTTTTGTATAGTAATATAGGAAGTATTTACCGTATATACTCGAGTATAAGCCGACCCGAATATAAGCCGAGACACCTACTTTTGCCACCAAAAACTAGGAAAACTTATTGAATCGAATATAAGCCTAGGGTGGAAAATGTGGCGGCTACTGGTAAATTTAAAATATAAAAATGGATACCAATAAAATTACATAGGCAGGTATAGGCAGGTATATGTCCCCCATAGGCAGGTATAGGCAGGTATATGTCCTCCACAGGCAGGTTATAGGCAAGTACATGTCCCCTATATGCAGGTTATAGGCAGGTATATGTCCTCTACAGGCAGGTCATAGGCAGGTATATGTCCCCTATAGGCAGGTTATAGACAGGTATATGTCCTCTATAGGCAGGTTATAGGCAGGCATATGTCCCCGAAAGACAGGTTATAGGCAGGTATGTGTCCTTATAGGTAGGGTATAGGCAGGTATGTGTCCCTATAGGCAGGACTAGGCAGGTTATAGGCAGGTATATGTCCTTATAGGTAGGTGATAGGCAGGTATATGTCCCCATAGGCAGGAATAGGCAGGTTATAGGTAGGTTATAGGCAGGTATATGTCCTTATAGGTAGGTTATAGGTAGGGTATAGGCAGGTATATGTCCTTATAGGTAGGTTATAGGCAGGGTATAGGCAGGTATATGTCCTTATAGGCAGGTACATGTCCTTATAGGTAGGGTATAGGCAGGTACATGTCCTTATAGGTAGGTTATAAAAAAAAAACAAAAAAACCCCAAATACAAACACTTACCTCACTCCCTCACTGTCCGGTCTCCCGGGAGCTCTCCTCCGTCTTGGGGCACAAACAGGGTGATGTCATCAGGCCGCGCACACAGCGTAATGACACACGCTGCCTATGCCGGAAACTCCGGACAGCCGCGAGTCTGTGGCCGTCCAGAGTCCACTGCGTAGCAGGGAGCGCTCGCTCTCTGCACCGCAGTGGTCTCTCTAAACCTGTATGCGCTCCCGGAGGAGTCGCACAGAGGGGAGGAGATCGCCAACAGCGATGGGCCACTGCCGTGCCCGGACGCTGCCGGCTGTACTCGGTCTTCAGTTATATGCGCTCGCTGAGGAGTCGCATATAACTGAAGTGTCCCTGCCGGTGCCCGGGCCATCGCAGCGCCCGAGCGCTGACAGTGACTCAAGTATAAGCCGAAGAGGGATTTTTCAGCACATTTTTTTGTGCTGAAAAACTCGGCTTATACTCGAGTATATACGGTAAATTCCCTAAGACAGTATGTAGGTATAATTAGGTAGGTGTATAGCACCCATTAGGTAGGTAGAGTTATAGGTCCCCAATAGGTAGGTATATTGGACCCCTATTAAGTAGATAGTTAGTTATATAGGCCTCATAACAAGTAGAAATATAGGTCCCTATTATGTAGTTATATAGGCCCCTGTAGGTAGTTATTTGAACCCTGTAGCCAGCTCGTTGCCCCCTTTAGCTAGGTAGCAGTCCCTTATAGCCAGGTAGTAGCCCCTTATAACCAGGTAGCTGCCCCCACTAGCCAGGTTGTTGCCCCCACTAGCCAGGTAGATGTCCCCTATAGCCAGTTAGATCCCCCTTATGGCCAGGTCGATGCCCCTTATAGCCAGGTCGATGCCCCTTATAGCAGGTAGTGGCCCCCTATTGCCAGGTGATGCTCTCTATAGCCAGGTAGTGCCCCCTTATAGCAAGGTAGTGCCTCCTATAGCCAGGTAGTGCCTCCTATAGCTAGTAAAAATAAAATAATAAAAGCTACTTACCAGGTTCCGTGCAGCACTGCTGAGTACTGGAGCTGGTGAACAGTGTAAGCGTGACGTTATCACGGCGCTTACGACACCACACAGCTCCTGGGATCTCTTGGAATGGCAGAGGCTGCCGACCGAGGAGATCCAGCATCGCAGGGGGCGTGATGAAAGCCGTGCGTCACACCCCCTGCAACGCTGAGCTGTATGTACAGCGCTCACTGAGAGTTGTACATACATGGGAGAAGGCAGGAGGGTTCCCTCCTGCCTTCTCCCTGTACGAGCAGCTGCACTGAATGTGCAGCTGCTGACTGACTCTGCGCGGCCGTTGTAAAACGGCATGCGGAGTCAGAGAGTGAGCGCCGGGAGGGTGAGGCGGGAAACCGCGGCACCTCCTCTGGTGAGCGGCGCCTGCCTCGCCCGCCCATAAGAATGGCCCTGGTGGAGCCGGAGCAGCATCCTGATGTTCCTCCGGCGCCACGTTCATTGAAAGAGCCCCAGCTGCCTGCTGGCAGCGGGAGGTTCACTCACCCTTCTGGGAGGGGCGGGAGGTGACCCCCATTTGCGGGAACCTTACAATTTGTAGAAAACCCTGCAAACTATGTAGGAACTCATATGAAATTAAGTAGTCACCAGAGAACTGTTAAACCAGAATGTTTTGTATTCTAGATTCTTCAAATTATCCCACTTTTGCTATGATGACAGCTTTGCACACTCTCAAATATAAAAAGAGGAAAGATGGCGCTCTTCGTGAAAGTACGACAGAAAGGGTTAAAAACAATTAAAAATAATTGCCAGGGTGCTCACCTCGATGTGTTGTGCCTTTTACTGTAGAGGCACAACACTCATATGAATATGGGTGGCTCTATCCGAGCCTCGGAAACAGCGGCCGCGCGGTCACCTCCTCCGGATCCAAAAAGTGGACAGCGAGTACACCGTAGAATACTGCACAATATGTGGTGGACCGGGCACTCGTTTCTGGGAACAAATCCTTGTGGTGGACGGCGTTGGATAAAAGGATATATTTATTCCATATAAAATGCAGAAAGTGTTAACCTTAGCATAAAAACGTAACACTCATAACGTGTTTCGTGCCCTGCACCGGCACTTCCTCAGATGATACAGTGTCACTTAATAAAGACAACATGAAAAAAACCACTCATATTTAAAAAGATAGGTCAAATCTGATTGGTATAACATTTAACCAATCGGCACTCGTATTACAGTACAAAAACTTTCCGGGAAAACGAACCAATAAACAATTCAAATTATGAAGATAAGAATAAAAAATAAAGCTGATTGGCCAATGCAGAAAGGGGAGGTTCAATTCAACCAATGAGACAGAGAGCTACTTCTGTCTCATAGACTTCTACAGAAATGTAGCAACCAATCAGAATTCTCTCAATCATCTTCATAAAGTAAATACCTGGAATAATTTTCCAACATTTTTGGAGGAGTTCCCAAAGAAGCTAGATTCTTTTTGACTGCTTTTCCGTCACCCTGTGGTCTAACTCATCCCAAATCATCTTAGTTAGGTCAGATCATTGAGCAGGCTATGTCATCTGATGCAGCACTCCATCACTTTTCTTCTTGGTCAGCTATCCCTTACATAGAGGTATGTTTAGGGTCATTGCTTTGTTAAAAAAATAGGGCAAACCAGATAGGATGGCATGTTATTGCATAATGTTGTGGTAGCCATGTGGATAAAGGGTCCTTTCAATTCTAAAAAAATCTCTCAAAGTATATCCAATAAAGCACCCCCACACCATCATGCTTCATAAAGAGAACTACACATGTAGAAACCACCAGCTCACCACGCCATCATGTTTCCTGGTGGAAGCCACACGTAGAAATCTCCAGCTCACCACACCATCACGCTTTATGGTGGGAACCACACATGTAGGAACCACCAGCTCACCACACCATCTCGCTTCATGGTGGGAACCACATGCAGAAAACACCAGCTCACCACCCCATCTCGCTTCATGGTGGGAACCACATGCAGAAACCACTAGCTCACCACACCATCACGCTTCATGGTGGTAACCACATATGTAGGAACCATTAGCTCACCACACCACCCTGCTTCATAGTGGGAACCACATTTAGAAACCACCAGCTCACTACACCATCCTGCTTCATAGTGGGAACCACACATGTTGAAACCACCAGTCCATCTTTTCTGTGTCTCACAAGGACATGGATGTTGGAACCAAAAATCTCACATTTTGACTCATCAGACTAAAGTTCAGATTTCCACTGGCCTAATGTCCATTCCATGTGTCTTTTTCCCAGGCAATTCTCATCTTCTTATTTTTGTTTCTCATTAGTGGCGTCCTTGCAGCAATTTTTGCCTCTCCCAGTCTCCTCCGAACAGTTGATGTTGAAAAGTGCCTGACACATGATCTCTGTGAAGCATTTGTGTGGGCTCTAATCTGAGATGCTGTTGATTTAAGGTTTTTGAGGCTGGTAATCCTTGGTCTTCCTAGGGTGGTCATCATAAGAGCCAGTTTCATTATAGTATTGGATGGCCTTCATGACTACAGTTGAGGATGCCTTCATAGTTGTTGAAATAATCAGGATTGACTGACCTTCAGATCTTAAAGCAATGATGGACTTACTTTTCTCTTTACTTAGTTAAGTGATGCTTGCCATAACATGGATTAGAACAGTATTTGAATAGAGGAAATGCCTGTATGGTACTGTGTGCTAATTCTGTTTCTGCACGACACAACCGATGTTGTTAAACACTTTAGGGTGCTTTCACACAGTGCAGTTTTGTCACGTTTTTGGTGCGTTTTTTATGTTGCAATATTGCACTGCAGTGAAAATGCCTATATTAACAGTAAGAGTGCTTTCACGCGGAGCGTTTTCTGGTGCGTTTCATAATGCGTTTTTTGTGCAGAAATGTACAGCATTAATTGCTGTGCTTTTCTGCACAAAAAAACACAAACACACCAAAAAGCGCATAAAAACACTATGTGTGAAAGCACCCTAAGTATTTTTCAATTTCCTAAATTGTTTAGAAAGGTGCTTCACGTGAGTAATCAGTTATTATGTTTGTAGTTCAAGAGACCTTAGGGGGCGGTTTTGGTTCATTTTTCCAGATGCAGCACTGTACTGCAACTAAACTGCCTGTATTACCAGCAAGCTTCATTCAGATATCTTCATTGTTAAGAAAGGTATTGCAAATGAGCTATCATATTTTGTGTTTATAATCTACAAGACTCCAAATACAGTAATTGATTATTTACTTACAAACACCTTTCTAAACAATTTAGGTAATTGAAATTAGCTTGCTATTAATAAATGCAGTGCATTATTGCAGTGCAACAGAAAAAATGTGCAGTGTGAAAGTACCCTTATGAGGACAACACACTATACAAATGAACTCTTGTCAAGGCATGGCTGCTAATTAAGAACCATTCCAGATAACAACCTTATGACGCTGATAGAGAAATTGCCGAGAGTATACAAAACTGTCATCAAACCAAAGGGGGCTAATTTAAAGGATCTTAAACATAAAACATATTCTGGTTTGTTTAACACTTTTTTGTCTACCACTTAATGCCATATAGGTTTCTTCATAGTTTTCATGCCTTCAATATGGATCTACAATGTAGGACCCCCCAAATAAAACAACAAAACAAAAGAAAACAGCTGTAGCTCTATGGTATTTAAAGACAACCTGTCATCAGTCATATGTGACAAGGTCTACTAGTGATTTAATAACCACCAAATCAGGGGCCTTTAAAGGGAATCTATATATGGCCAATTTTTTAACTAATTAAAACAGAATGATGATACATATTCCTTTCTTCTTAGCAGTTTTTATTTTTTGATTGTAGATTTTTTAACTCTGCTGTCTGTACAGTATCTCACAAAAGTAAGTAACCCCCTCACATTTATGTAAATATTTTATTACATCTTTTTATGCGACAACACTGAAGATTTGACACTTTGATACAATGTAAAGTAGTCAGTGTACAGCTTGTATAAAAGTGTAAGTTTGGGGTGCCCTCAAAATAACTTTCAACACAGCCATCAATGTCTTAACTGCTGGCAACAAAAGAGAGTACATCCTTAAATGGAAATGGACAAATTGTGCCCAATTCGCCATTTTTCTTCCATGGTGTGATGTTACTCATTAGTATTACAAGGTCTCAGGTATGAATGGGGAGCAGGTGTGTTAAAATTGGTGTCATAAAATTGGGGTGGGGGTGTCAGTCTGTCAGTGCTCAGACCATACTCCACACAGTGCATCAAATTGGTCTGCATGGCTGTCATCCCAGAAGAAACCAGAAAGCTTCTTCTAAAGATGATGCACAAGAAAGACTACAAACAGTTTCCTGAAGACAGACTAAGGACATGAATTACTGGAACCATGTCCTGTGGACTGATGAGACCAAGATGAACGTATTTGGTTCAGATGGTGTCAAGCATGTGTGGTGGCAACCAGGTGAAGAGACAAGGATTTCTTTTTCTACAGTCAAGCATAGTGGTGGGAGTATCATGGTTTGGGGCTGCATAAGTTCTGCTGGCTCTAGGGAGCTACAGTTCATGGAGGGAACCATGAATGCCAACATGTACTGTGACATACTGAAACAGAGCATGATCCCCTCCCTTTGGATACTGGGCCACAGGGCAGTATTCCAACATGATAATCCCAAGCAGACCTCCAAGATGACCACTGCCTTGCTAAAGAAAATGAGGGTAAAGGTGCTGGACTGGCCAAGCATGTCTCCAGCTGTGGGGCATCTTCACATGGAAGATGGAGGAGCACAAGATCTCTAACATCCTCCAGCTCTGTGATATCATCATGAAGGAGGGGAAAAGGATTCCAGTGGCTGCAACCTGTGAAGCTCTAGTGAACTCTATTCCCAAGAGAGTAAAGGCAGGGTTGGAAAATAATGGTGGCCACACAAAATATTGATATTTTGGGCACAATTTGTCCATTTTCACTTAGGGGTGTAGTAACTTTTATTACCAGCGGTTTAGACATTGATGACTGAGTGTTGAGTTATTTTAAGGGCACACCAAATTTACACTGTTATGCAAGCTGTACACTGACTACTTTACTTTACATTGTATCAAAGTGTCATGTCTTCAGTGTTGTCCCATGAAAAGATACAATATTTACAAAAATGTGAGGGGTGTACTCACTTTTGTGAAACTTTTTGAGACCCCCCTTCCAGCTTCATGACAAAGAAGCCTTTAAACAGGAGCGGGCCCCCACTGACTTCTAAGAAGGGTTTTTTCTAGGCATGATATGTGACCTGGGAATAAGTTAGTGTGCAGGGAGGGGAGAGGGTGAGCTGTGACAATTTTCAAATGTGAATGGTGGATTATCCATACATACTGCTGAAAAATTTTCTCTACAGAACAAGAAATGACAGACTATTACTGGGCTTTGTGGCCAAAGTGAAAATGCAAGATTTCAGGATTTTTTTTTTTAAATAAGTGATATGGAAAATTTATTTTATTTTTTTTAAAAAAAAAGGTTAAACATTAGGTCATTTTTGATGACACCTTCCCTTTAAGGATTTTTTTCAACACTGTTTATTTTTCCATATCACACTGTCTTTTGTAATTGTTTTAATAATGTACTATATGAAGCACTACAAACATTAATGGCATCAACGTCAGTAATGAGCATGGTTTGCCCCAATTAATTAAGAATTTCTAATAGGATACTTGATAGTGGATAGTATTGTTACAATGTGCAAGAAATACACCTATTTCGCAGCTAATAGTCTTTAATTCCTGCTGATTAAATGTGCAACACAAATAGTCCCAAACAAATGTTCAAAAAAATTACTTAAGCTTTTAGTCCCGAAATAGTAATGGTTTTTCATGAAATTTGAAAACCATAAAAAAATGAATGGCCATTTAAAGGGGTGAGAAAAAAGATAACCCTGTTTTGTCCTGATGACGGGGAACCACAGAGGGGCCATTTTGGGGTTGCCCCTAAAACCCGGCTAATATTTTCACGGCTGTATTGGACACATGTCTGCTAGCCCCCTGATTATTTTTGGTGAAGAGCTGCTCCACGAACCTGTTATCAATCCCCCATTTCTGATTACATTCCCAAACATGTTTTCCTTTTTACATAAGCCCAATAACCCCTGAAAAAGCCATGACAGGCGGCCAAACATGTTGGGGAGCTAATAGCTTTGTTATTTTAATATCATTTCACTCTATTCCTGTTGAGGCATTTGTAGTGGAGTATACTGCACTGAATATAATTTGAGATAGTAATATAATAGAGATTTAAGCTAGTGCTAAATGGCCCTTACACAGAGAGTGGAGTGGGTTTTTAGGGTGGTCTACATTAAATGTTATGTTTTAGGTATTTATAATGATGTAGGTGAAATAGATAAAGGGTTTTTTTTACCCGGTTTAAAAATTTTAATATAAGTCCCAAAAATGCCTTTTTTAGACTGAGCCCCATTAAAGGGAAAACCGTCACTAGGTTGTTTCCCCCTTGCTGAGGGCAGGACAACTAGGCAACCTGCTGTTCCCACGCTGTGTCCCTTTTTTTCTGTAAAATGCTAGTTTTAGAGATTTAACCCCAAAATCTTATCATTAGGGTTAGCCCCCCCACCAAAGCAAACTCCCCCACTGACATTATTCACATGTTTTTTTACTATTTAAAGTAATAGGTTTTATCAGTTGGGGGCGGGGCTAACCTCCAATGGGGGGGGTAAAAAAAAAAATAAATTGAGGATTTAAATATTTTGTGAAAATGAGATTTGGGACATTAAATCACGAAAAGAAGATTTTAGGGGGCCTGTTCAGGTTTTTAAAAGGGTTTTTCGGGTGTAATTGGGCCCCCGGGGAGGGGGTTTGGGTAAAAGGGGGGGGGGGGTTAGGTTAAGTTTTCATGGAAATTATGGTTAGTTTTTGTGGGAAAGGGAGGGGGGAATTTTTGACAGGTATTTTTTCGGGTTTATAGGTTAGAATTTGTAATGGGGGAAGTGGGGGGCCCCCCCCTTTTTGGGGGAAATTGGGGGGTTGGGATTAAAAGGTGTAAAATTCCTTCGGAATGGGGGTTGGGCAGGTCGGGGAATTAATTGGTTTGTTTCAGCAAGGGGGGATTATGTGGGTTTTTTGGTCGGCTTCCCTTTATATAAGAAAAACACTTCCCTCAACATTATCAAATAAAAAACAAAAAATAAACTTATAAAATTTTAATTTTTTTTTTTTTTTTCCATTAAAAATTTACAAATAAATTTTCATTTTCAAATACATAAAATCTGCATCATTTCACTTTTAATTTTAAAATTAAGTATAATATAAAAAAATTAATTTTTATTAAAAACAAAAATTACCTTAATTTTAACTTATTTTTTAAACATTATAATACATTTTTTAAATACTTTTATTTCATACCTTTCCTTGGTTAAATTTTACCTTATTATGTTTTTATTTAATTTAAAATTTAAAATATTTAAACTTTTTATATAATATTTCCCATCCTTTAAATTATACTTACATCATATTTACATGTGAGCAGTGAGGTTAGACTTGTCATATATTGTATCTTTTATGAACCTATTCTATTTTGTAAGATTTTTAATGTATCATTAATAAAAATTGTTACTTTTATACTAGTCACTCTCTAGTGTTTCTTAGGTTAAAAATTGTAATTAATAGAATTATTGCCTATCTTTCTGCGGGGGCATTTTTCTTTTTTGCACTTAGGATGCAATTTTAACAAAGCAGCACCCGAAGAGTGCACCAGCTGCACAGTTTCAGAAATGTCGCCACCCTTGGCCCAAAAACCCATTACTATCCCTTTTTACCGCTCTTCTTAATTGCCGCTTTTATCCATGTCAGCAACGAGGGATGTGTGTGGAGACAGCCCATCACACACCTTATGTACCCAACAAGCCATTTCACCACACATAACTTCCATCATAAGCTGCCGACTTCGAAAGTCAGAAGTGGTCATAATAATGTGACTCAGCTGTAAATGGTGTTATTTTACTACAGTTCCCCATGCTGATGTGGTTTATACCTGGAATATACTTATATGTTCATTTCACACCATATTTTATATTGCTGCCACACACACTCATTTTCATAAATGAATATCTTCTCAATGGTAAGCTTTGTAATGAACGCTGAACTCATTTTACAAGCCTTTTATGCACATTATCCTACTCTGTTTATTTTAGACATTTTTCCCAAAGGAGTTAAAACCATGATTATGTTAAGCAGACGTATTGTTCCCCCGGGTGACTGATGCTGTTTTTCAACACACGTTTTAGGGTTGCATACTCTGCCAGAAGAACGCCCACGTTTCCCTTTGGATTCGTACTAATAAGACTAAAAGGGTTATCAAAGTCACATATAACCCATACATGGATCGTTAGTTGTTGAAAAGCATTTCAGGACCTTGGCACAGACTGACAGCAATATTAATGATGTGATGCCTACAGCAATGACATTATGTCTCAAGGAAGCGTATTATAAGCTACGTGATAATACAGAACTGATTGAGGCTGCACTAATAAAAACTTTTATTTCTATGTTAAGTGTATGGATTTTATATCTAGTTATATGGTCACTCCTTCTGTGCTGTTCAATGAAAATCCCAAGAGGAGGTTTTCCTTGTAAAATCCCCAGATATATTTGCTATCTTGGTAATTTTACTTGTGTAAAAATTGTCTTTTGGCGGGGTGGAAAATATCAATAAAAACCCGGGGGAAGCTGACACAGGGGCTCTAAGGATAAGGGGGGCCCGAATCCACCATAAAGAGAAAATAACTTTAAGAGCGACATGTATGTATTTTGGCGCCCAGACGACAATTGTTTTGCGCAAAACTATTCATAGAATGCGCCTGGATCTAGAAATTTCTACGCCGGTCATAGATTGGGCCCTTTTTTTCTATTTCCAAAATGACAAACGGGCCCAGGAAAACCATTTTTAAACCCCCTTAACGACCTTGGGGTATGGTACGCCCCAAGGGCCCGCAAAGGGGCTTTCAGGGGGATCGCTCCGGGGCCCCCCCCGCGAGCCGGGGGTGTTAGGGGAAAAATCGCCGTAACACCCGGCGTAACAGCGCCGGGGGTGGCTCTGCCCCTGGCGCTTTTTTACCCATCGGGCGCCGCGGAAAAGGATGGCCGCGGCGTCTAAATTAACGGCGATCGGTGCCGCCCCCGAGGGTGCGGGATGGCTCAGCCACTAGCTGCCCCCGTCCAACACCGGGCATTGTGGTGGGGGCCTTGGGACCCCCCGTCACTTACCCTGGCCGGTTTCCCCCCACTTCCGTCCGCAGACGGGAAAAGTGGGGAAACCGCCTTTTGTAACCCTAATGCTTGCTATGCAATGCATTAGGTTGTTTAACAATCGCCACCTAGTGTCAATTACCACAGGTGGCCTCAAAGTTACAGAAAAAAAAAAAAAAATAAAAGTTTTAAAGCAAAAAAAAAAAAAAAAAATATTAAAAGTTTAAATCACCCCCCCCTTTCCCCCTTTTACAAATAAAATCATTAAAATAATAAAAAAGTTACACTATTTGGTTTTGCCCGGTCCCAAAAAGTCCTCTATAAAAATATAACTCATTTTTCCCCCACGCTGAACACCGAGAAGAAAAAAAAAATTCCAACCCAAAAATTGCGTTTTTTGGTCATTTTTTGTCACTCAAAAAAGGGGAAAAAAAATGATCAAAAAAGTCGATGCTTCCAAAAATGAGCGATAAAAAAGTAACTTCAGCCCGCAAAAAAATGCCCCCCACTGACGTCCATGGGGGGGTTAGTAAAAAAAGTTATTGGCGCACAAAAAGGGGCCGGGGCGCAAATTTTAAAAAAAAAAATGTTTGGAATTTTTGTTTCGGTACCAAAAAAATAACGAAAAACCCCACATGTTTGGTATTGGGATGGTAACAAACCCGAAGAATACAAATAACACATTATATTTACCAAGATTTTAACGCCGAAAACCAAAACCCCCGCAAACATGGGAAAATACTTTCTTTTCACAATTTGTCCCACTTGGAATTTTTTGCGGTTTTCCCAGTATTCTATAGTATAGTGAAAAAACACCCTTAGAAAGTACATTTGTCCCGCAAAATAAAAACCCTCATGTGTCTATGTAGGTGGAAAAATAAAAAAGTTTTTGGTTTCAAAAGGGAGGGGGAAAAACGAACGTGTCACCAAAAAAAACCGCCGGGTCCTTAAGGGGTTAACTTGTTCTGCCTATTTCAGCAGTAATGTGCCCAGTATTGCTGTCCTCCCGTTATAAGTGTGTAGAATCATACGGTTGTGATGGGAATCCTCCGAATGCCCCCGATCTTAGGTCATTACAAAGGCCCCGGGGCCTGATAATGCACCTAATTTTGGAGGGCACCTTATTTAAATCTGAGAACGGGCTGCACCAGTTTTTTTTGGTGAAAAGACACCAGTTATAGCGCAGCCCCCTAAAAACTGGCGCCCTAAGAGCCAAAGTTGAACCGTTTAGGTCTAAAACCCCTTTTTTTTCCTATAGGTTACTAGGCAAAAGAGTGGGGTTTTAACCCAAAAAAGTTTTACATGTGGCCCAAGTGTCCACTAACATATGGCTCGTCATTTATACTGCCCCCCATCTGAGAAGGGTGATAGAGGGAGAGAAGCTATGCTCTGTGATATTTAGGTTATATGATTTGCTGTGTAAAAAGCAGTGAAAATCATAAAAGTGTAATTGAAAGTACTGCTGACTCCCGCCCACATACAGGGATTGACAGTCTGCTCCTTGCACACGCTGGTCAAGAAGGCAGGGATGGTAATAAACCGCTCCTGCCTTCTCAGTGGAAGGGGCCCCGGTTTTCTACTGCGGCCTCCATCCCCATCAAACATGTGCCGCAGAGTGGGATTTCATACAATGTCATAATCTAAGATTCATCCAATATTATATTGTAGTTGTAGCTTGAGGGACCACTGTATTCATTCTCTGTTCCCACTAATAATTTGATACATTAGTTTGCAATTTATTATTAAATGAATTCATTATTTCATTATTGTATACAGTATAGTTTTGGCTGGTTTGGTACCTGTTGATTGCCCTAAGGGGCCCATTTTGAAACGGGTTTTTGGGCTAAAAATCATTTTTTTGCTCATAGGGTTTTTATGGGGAAAAAAAAATGAGTTTTAACCAAAAGTTTCAAAAATGGGCCCTAAATTTAAAAATTTAAATTTCATTAAAAAGGTCACATTAACTGATAAAAGTTCCTGAATGATTAGAATAAATAGGCTCTATAAACGATAAGCGTTTCATTCTGCTGTTTTGTATGTTCAGTTGTTAAAAGTAAATAAAGTATACAATATCAAAGGGTTTTTTCCCCTTTCATCTTAGTGCTTTTTCCTGTTTTCTCGTTTCATATTGCCTCCAAGGAACGCCGCAGCTGCTAGCTGTTTTCCTCAGATTCTGTAGCTGAAACTGTATAATGAAGCAATGCAAAGAATGTAACACAATGATGTCAGAGGAAGCCACCGAGCACAATTCATATATAATTAGATAACTATTCAGTACTTTCAGATTGCTCCAGTGTCCGAATGGCGAACTGTCCTAGTTCATCAGCCATTAAAATGGTTAAAATGCTAACTGGTTATTATTAGTACAGTCTAAATCTGTTATTCTGTTCATAAAATGCTATTTATTCAGTACATTGTATGGAAAAATACTTATATAAAAGAATGGTTACATGAATTGTATGCAAATACATAATAAGCCTGTAAAGGGCTATAATGTAGGATGCACTGATTTTGCACTGCTACCCTAATGATTAGTATCGGTAATCAGCGATATCATTGGTGATAACCAAGCATTCACTTCCAATGAAATAGCCAAATGAACAGCAATATCACACCATCCAATTCACAACCACAGGGAAGCTATCATAGCACAGAATGTCACATCAACTTTTTCAGTGCTCTTCAATGGCGTTGTTTGTGAGCTTAGAACAGATTACCCAAAAAAGCTGAAATATTACAGTCAAGTTATATTACAAGGCACAGTGAACTGATATTGGATGAGATGGCTTCCTTCTCCGCTCCCCTGCATGGTACCAGGTCACATTATACTGTACATTTCTGTGAAGTGCTTTGATCTGGGCACTGACTGTTCTTTCTCAGCCCCCCTTTCCCTGGCTGGTGTGTGCAGGCCAAATTGTCATCTAAAGTATTAGCAATCTGGTGTCAAGTCCCCTTCATTTGGCCCACTTACATGAATGGTTTAGTTTGTCATGTGGCCCTCCAACCACATGGTGCCAGTATTTTGGTGATAAACTGACACATGACACACTAAGGAATAAATATTTTCTATACAATGGGTGAAATAAGTATAGAACAAGTCACCAATTTTCTAAGTAAATATAATTATAAAGGTGCTAATAACCTAAAATGTTCACCAGTTGTCGGTAACAACCCATTCCAATTAAATGGAATCTGTCACCAATTTTTTTTTTTTACTTATTAAATCAAGCCCCTGATCCATATTCTTTTCCTCTTAGCAGTTTTTATTTCCTGATTGTAGATTTCTCAATTCGGCCATCTATATATGATTGTGGGTAAGACATTCTTGCTTGCACTGCTTTAACAGCAGTCAGAGAGATACTTTACAACAGCTTCATGCACATAGGAGTCTTAAGACAGATTCTGTCCCATAGACTTCTATAGGAGAGTTTTCTAGTCATGCTCTGTGACCTGGGAAGAAATCGGTGTGAAGGGGAGGTGAGGGGGGAGCTGTTACTATCTCCTCTTGTGACTGGTGGATTCTGTGTTATCTATACACATTAGTGTCTCCTTTCAGTTTGACCCTGCTTTTACTGATAATGAGCAGATACTGAAAATTTCCCTCTACAGAACAGGAAGTGTCGGGCTATTATTAGGCTTAGGGGCCAAAGTGAAAACTGCAGGACTTAAGAATCAATAAAAAATATTGAAAGTGATATGGAAAATTTTAAAAAACATAACCAAAAATTCCTAAAAAATGTGTTTAACATAAAAATGTGAGTTAAACAATAAGTCATTTTTGATGACACATTCCCTTTAACACAAGAAGTAAATCAAGTCATAACTGCCCATAAATTAGGTTATGCGTAATAATGAGAAATAACACAGGGAAAAAGTATTGAACATATGAAGAAAGAAAGGTACAGAAAGTCATGGAAAGTCATGAAACCATCTGAAATCTGTCAGCAATTAGAAAGCAATCCTGCCACTTAGTAGAAAAAAAAATAGCTGGTTCAACTGATGGCCTATAAAAAGGTGTCTCATTACCAAGGTACAACACAAGAAATATCTCATGATGGGTAAGACCAGTGAGCTATTTTGAGACCTTTTGGAACCTTATTGTTGCAAAACATATTGATGGCATTGATAACAGAGGAATTTCTAAACTACTGAAGGTTCCAGTGAGCACTGTTGGGGCCATAATCCATAATAATAATTTCACCATAAACCGGGCAGGTGCTTCCCGCAAAATTTCAGATAGAGTAGTGAAAAGGATTATCAGAAGAATTGTCCAGAAGCCAAGGACCACCTGTGGAGAGCTACAGAAAGACCTGGAATCAATAGGTACAATTGTTTCCAAGAAAATAATAAGTAATGCACTCAACCTCCATGGCCTGTATGCACGCTCACCAAATAAGAAATACTGGGAGAATATAGTCTGGTCAGAGGAGACCAAAATTGAACTCTTTGGATGCCATTATTTATGCCATGTTTGAAATCCAAAAGGCACTGTATATCCAACCAAAAATATCACACCAACAGTGAAGTTTTTTTTAGCATAAAACACTGGAAAACTTTATACAATTGAAGGAAGGATGAATGGATAAATGTACGGATACATTCTAGATAAAAAATTGCTTTTACCTACCAGGGTGATGAAGATGAAACGAGGGTGGACATTTCAGTAAGACAATGATCATAAAAAAAAAAGGCCAAGGAAACTCAATTAGTTTCAGAGAAAGAAAATAAAGCTGTTAGAATAGCCCAGCCAATCACCTGACCTGAATTCAAAAGAAAATCTATGGAAGGAACTAAAGCTCAGAGTTCATAGAAGGAGCCCAGAGAACCTTCAGGATTTGAAGAGTGTTTGTGTGGAACAATGTGATTCCATCTGAGCAATCCAAGTGACTGGTTTCTCCATATAGGAGGTGTCATGAAGCTGTCATCATCAAAAAAGGCTTTTGTACCAAGTATTAAATACATTTCAGTAAGTGTGTTCAATAAATTCTTCCCTATGTCATTTCTCTTTATTACACATAATTTATGGACATCTATAGTTTGATTTATATGCCTGTGTGGATAAGATGATTTGTTACCGACATCTGGCAAGAATTTTAAGTTAATAGCACCTTTAGAAATATACTTACCTAGAAAATCAATGACATGTTCAATACTTATTACTAGTGTTGAGCGATTATTATCGACAAAGTTGAAATCGGCAAGGTTTTTATGGTGATCGAAATTTCCAGATCATGCGATAATTAAGGTTAAAATCTGTGCATCATCTATTAAGATCGCGCCATTTTCGGCGCTTCCTGTCATTTTGGCGGCCAGCAAATCAGATTACAGAATAGAGCAGGTTGAGATGTGTGTGCGACTTCATGACTGGGATGTGTATGGTTGCAATTGGCTGGAAAAATCACATGACCTCGTTTTACATAGAACAGCGTTTCCCGTTCAGCCTCAGTGTCTCTCAGCGTCTCAGAGCAGAAGGACGTGCGCCTGCTTGTGTCCAAACAGCTCAGCGAAATTATTATAGTTCTTCACAGAGAAACCTCTACTATTAGCTGTGATCCTTCCAATTTAGTTAGATTAGAGATTGGAAGATTTTATATAGTTAGGTAGAGAATTTTAAAGGAGCATCTACTGCTGTAAAGTCACGGGGGGGAGCGGAGGGGGGCCCTGCGGGCGAACACAGACAAGCTCTTTTAAAGAATACTGGATAAGTTCACCCAAGACTTAGTGTAGACATTGCAATAGCTTTATTATTAACAGTTTTCTATTGAAATATTTCCTGGATATTGGGCAGCCTGAACTTATAGGATACACATCATTTCTAGTAACTGCAGGTCTCTGTGTTAGGTGCAAAACTCCACTTTTATGATCAGTATACATTTCAGATAGGTGTTCTTTTTCAATTTTGCCCATTCCACCTTTGTTGATATACCCACCTTGTACTTAAATTAGAATCCAGCAAGTCAGCATAGGTTGATAGGTGCCAAAAATACCTTGTAATATCCGAATAAATTTCAGATACGTGTTTTTTGACTTTGGTGCACTACAGCTTTGTTCATTGAGGCACCTTGCACTTAAATGTGAATACTGCAATTTTTTAGTCACCACAGGTGAATTGATAGGTGCCAAAAAATACCTTTTATTATCCGAATACATTTCAGATACGTGTTTTTTCACTTTGGCGCAGGCCAGCTTTGTTGATAGATCTACTTTGCAGTTAAATTTGAATCCAGCAATTGTGTAGTTACCACTGGTGAATTGATAGGTGCCAAAAAATACCTTTTATTATCCGAATACATTTCAGATACGTGTTTTTTGACTTTGGTGCACTACAGCTTTGTTCATTGACGCAGCTTGCACGTAAATCTGAAAACAGCAATTTTATAGTCACCACAGGTGAATTGAAAGGTGCAAAAAATACATTTTATTATCCGAATACATTTCAGATACGTGTTTTTTTCACTTTTGGTCATTTTGCTGTGACATGCAGCTATACTACAGGTCCTATTATAAAAAAATGTTGTTTCTAACAGACATTTGTTCTTCACAATTGTCCAAAGTGGCTCATGGGTCATGTTTTGAATTTTTGGGGGCATTTTGCTGTGACATGCAGCTATACTACAGGTCCTATTATAAAAAAATGTTGTTTCTAACAGACATTTGTTCTTCACAATTGTCAAGAGTGGCTCAAGGGTGATGGTGCTGTCAGAAACAGGAATAGGTAGGACACTGTTAATGGACACATATTGCAAAATGACTTGTTTTTGCAAGATCTTTAACATAGCTATCAATCCCTGTATTGAGACAACCCATTTAATATAATTAAAAAAAAGAGAAACAAAGACATGGTGGGATTCCATCCTATTTTAAAATGTGTTTTCTAGAATTAAACTACTAAAAAACTTGCATGTACAAAATAGCTGTTAAAAAAATTCCTCTGAATTGTACAAGGGAGGTACAGGAAGACTTGACCAGATGTAGGTTATTCAGAGGACATGGAGTATGGAGCACGGACAGAGAACAAAGTACAGAGACAATTTCCTCCAGCACGTTGAGTAAAATGAGAAAAAGAATGCCAAGATAAAGGGCACTTGGGTGGAACAGGAGCGTTAACCACCAGTATTTTCAAGTGAAGCTCAATTGGTCCACACTCATACGGAGGGGCAAGCGCTACCCAGGTATTGACTGTGTACAGAGGAAGGCTGGAGTTCTCACACTTCCACTTCCGCACTCTGCTTCAGCACGACAGTTTTCGTTGCTGCGTCATCAGGGCATTTTAACCTGCGTGTTAATAGATGACGGACGCCAGCCTGGGCTCTCACCGCACCCACTGTAACTCCGGCCCTGGGTCATGCTGTGGCACAGGACAGGTATAGTCAATGTCCATTGAAACTAAAATGGTGGTTGAAAGACTCCTTTTTCCGGCACTTTTTAATCTGTGGGTCAGACAGGTTTAAGGGTCATGCTGCGGTCCAGGACAGGGTTTGTCAATGTCCAGTTCAACTAAAATGGTGGTTCAAAGACTACTTTCTTCCGACACTTTTTAATCTGTGGGTCATGCAGGTTTTTAGGGTCATGCTGCGTTCCAGGACAGGGATAGTCAATGTAAAGTTCAAGTAAAATGATGGTTCAAATAATACTGCCTTCTGGCACTTCTTAATTTGTGGTTGATGCAGGTTTAAGGGTCATGCTGTGGTACAAGACAGGGATAGTGAATGGTCTGTGACTTTTTTTCTGTGGCTTTTATAACCTAAGTGTTGTGCCTAAGATGTAGCACGTATCCATTTGACTGTTGTGGATGTTAATTCCAGCTTCTCCAGCCCTGTTTGGGTGTAAGAATGAAGGTGTTGTTGCTCTCCCATAGACTTTAATGGTCATCGGAGATGATCGACTATCGACTATCGAAAAACCTTATCGATGGTGGCCGACTATCGACTATTGCCCGATGTCGATAGCCAACGTAATCGCTCAACACTACTTATTACACCTGCTGTATACTGTATATAAATTTAAATAGACACATATACATGTTTTTCTCTGACATGAAATCAGAATAAACCTTACCTGTTTCAGGTCAACTAGGATTAACAAAATTATATTTATATTTGCCAAATGGCAGAGTATATAAATCATTTTGGTAATCCTAATTGACCTAAAACAGGTAAGGTTTATTCTGATTTCTTGTCAGATAGAGAGAAAAACATGCATATGGGTCTGTTTATATAGTGTATGTAAACTTCTGGCTTCAACTGTATCTATCTATCTATCTATCTATCTATCTATCTATCTATCTATCTATCTATCTATCTATCTATCTATCTATCTATCTATCTATCTATCTATCTATAAAGCAGGTGAAATAAGTATTGAACAAGTCACCTATTTTATACCCATATTGCAAATGTTGTTCTGGTGGCAAGAAGTAGATGCAGAGTATCTACTAATGTGTATATGTATACTCCTATAAACAAAAAGTACAACAGCGCCAGCTGGCGCTAAAACCGACAACAACATTAAAGGGAATGTGTCATAAAAAATGAGGCATTGTTTAAGTCCCATTTTTATGTTAAACACATTATTAGGAATTTTTGGTTATTTTTTTTTTTTAAATTTCATATCACTTTCAATATTTTTTTAAATAATTCTTAAGTCTTGCAGTTTTCACTTTGGCCACTAGGTCTTGTTTGCACTGCTTTAACAACAGTCAGAGAGATGCTTTACAGTAACTTCATGCACATAGGAGACTTAAAGGGGTTTTGCCAGGAAGAGAGTTCGTTACCTGCTTATTAGCACAGAGGAGAATACAAATCATACTGAGTCATGAACGCTGCAGGGGTGAGAGGGAGGGGGAGAGCATGGAGTGAGGAATGAGGGAGCATCTCAAAAGTTAACTCAAATAATGACATTACAACAGTGGATTATCTATACAGCAGACACTGGCTCATACACTGCACTTTCTCCCCAGTCCCTTGAAAGTTCATTAATTTTCCCTGTCATCAGATAAGAAGTGTTTCACGCAAGCGGCGGCCTGATCAGCTCCTGTCAGCTCCTCTGGTCGTGTCTAATGCAAACTTTCAGGTAACTAAGGGGGACTGAGCAATGCTGTAGCTTTCACAGACTTCACTTTTGTTAATGACATATATTTAGAAAAGTGATTAAATACCTATTTTAAAGGATCCCACGTCAACATTACATCGTGGCAAAACCCCTTTAAGACTGACTCGGTCCCATTCACTTCTATAGGAGAATTTTCTAGTCATGTTCTGTGACCTGGGAAGAAATCAGTGTGCAGGGAGGTAAAAAGGTGAACTGTGACTATCTCCTCTTGTGATTGGTGGATCCTGTGTTATCTATTCCCACTGGTGTCTCCTTACAGTTTGACCCTCTTTGTGCTGATAATGAGCAGACAACTGAGAATCTTTCTGTACAGAACAGGAAGTGTCAGACTATTATTAGGCTTAGTGGCCAAAGTGAAAACTACAGGACTTAAGAATTATTAAACAATATTGAAAGTGATATGGAAAATTTTAAAAAAATGTAACCAAAAAATTCTTAAAAAAATGTGTTGAACATAAAAATGTGAGTTAAACAATAAGTCATTTTTGATGACACATTCCCTTTAAATACATGGAACATTTGAAATTTGCGCTGCATTACTGCTAACCTTTCTACAAATAAAAAAGGCAGTTCTTAGTGCAAAAATTGATCAAGTTGTGTTTGGCACACTATTGTATCAAGCATGTCCCTGGTTCTAGATTCACCTATCTGTGGGGCCAAAACCTCCATACATTCAGGGCAACAGGCTCCATTCACATTGACGATAAGGACTTCAGGAAAGTCAGGGCAGCAGATGAATGAATAGCAATAAACAAAATATATCATGCACTAGTCTGTATGACTGTGTTTCTTCTGAAGATTTACTTTTCATGTCCTGCACAGTCCGTTATACAGGGACATTACCTCATAACTACTTATATTTCTATCCCTGGAAGAGGAACAAAAATGAAGATAAGCATGCTGCGGATACCTTCACAAGTAGAGTTCATTTACATTTGGAAATATTACACCTCTGTACTTACAGCTCAGTTAAATGCAGAATTGAATGCACTGAATTAAGTTACAAAACTATGTATACCCGTGAACTAGTGCACAGAGCTATTTGTATGTATTCCATGGCCAGCAAATGCCTGATCTCATCAGCTTTTCATAGTTTCAAGAAACGACTTCATCTTTTCTTATTTATTATTCCTTCCCATCAAGGTTTTTATGTGTTGCTTACTGTAGGTACATTTTTTTTTCTTTAGACAGTGGAACAGAAAATAGTTCTTCCAATTTATATATAGTAAATGGCAACAAATTTGTGGCAATAACTAGACCATGAATAATGCCAAACGGTGAGAAACCTAAGGTGGCATTTCTAGATTATCTCCTAATAGTATTGTCTCTGCCACAAGATGTTGTGATGGTGGAAAGACTTAGATGACGTTTTCAAAAATATCGGCTACTGTATGTTTGCTAGATTCTAGAAATGGGATATTGATCTAGGGATTTATTGCCATAATTGGACTCTATGGGGCAAGTGACGTCAACCTCATAGGGTTTTTTGCCTTCCGCTGGATCAACACAGTGGGCTTATAGGTTGAACTTAATGGATCTGTGTCTTTTTCCAACCTTATCTATTATGTTATGATGTTACTTCATAACTGATCTCCAGAAGACCTAAAATATAACTACAAAAATGAACCCACATTTGCAATAGCTATTGAATGTACAGTTATAGTCCGAGTCAGACTACGCGATTGGGCAATCAGGCAATATCCTAGGGCTTAGGCCATGTTGACACAGCCTAAAATGGGACGTATTTCAGTCCTTAATTTACGCCGTACTGCGCGAATTACGGGCTTAAATACGTCCCAGTCATTACGGTAAAGAAAGTATATCCAGACAGCACCTCAACTTCAAACGGTCTTTATTTTACCCGATCGTGCAACGTTTCAGCTCTAGCCGAGCCTTATTCAAGCTTGAGAAAGGCTTGGCTAGAGCTGAAACGTTGCATGATCGGGTAAAATAAAGACCGTTTGAAGTTGAGGTGCTGTCTGGATATACTTTCTTTGCTGGATACAGACCCGTGGACTGGGTTTTGGACGTGCACTCATCGTATTGGATATCGGTGCTGCTGCCCACTTTATCCAGTCATTACGGTAATCCACAGTTCTCATAGAGAACTATGGATTAAGCCATGTTCCCACGGCTTAAAATGGGCCGTATTTCGGTCCGTAATTATGCACCGAAGTGCGCAAATTACGGGCTGAAAACGGCCCATTCATTACGGTAATCCACAGTTCTCATAGAGAACTATGCATTACGTCTCCTCTCCCTGCCCGGCGGATTCGACATGTCACTTTATAGCGGCGTATACGCGCCGCTAGTAATGATTGTCTATGGGCCGGCAAAGTGCCGGCCCCCCGCACCCTCCCCCGCTCCTGCCCCGCCCCCGGCAACACGGTGTAATTGCGGGACGTAATTACGTCCCGCAGTTAAGCCGTGTGAACCTAGCCTTACGTCTCCTCTCCCCGCTCAGCAAATCCGCCGCGGGGGGAGATAAGTGACGTGTCATTTACTAGCCGCGTATACGCGCCGCTAGTAATGATAGTCTATGGGCCGGCGAGGTGCCGGCCCCCCGCTCCCGCCCCGTCCACACGGCGTAATTGCGGGGTGTAATTACGCCCCACAATTAAACCGTGTGAACATGGCCTAATTGTATCCATCCCACCAAAATAACAGGGCCCATCAGCGGATCCCAGTCTGAAGTGGTCAGTATAGTGGACTACTTTCTTCTCTACTGGCAGTTTTTGACACATCGATTGGGCGTGCATCCTACATTAAATCTTGTCCCTGGTGGGTGCAGATACATCACTAGGTCCAGCCAGGGCTACAATCAGGACACTATTAGCAGTCACCCTGTCAAAGGCCCTCAAAATTGGAAGTAGTATTAGGTGGGAGGGCCAGAAGCTTCTTCTGTATGGGGCCCTGAAATTACTTATGGCAGCCTTGGGTCCAGCTCCTGGTCCAGTGGTCATGTACGTCTTTAGACTCAGTTCTTTGGCTTTGTATGTTGCTTTCCTAATAAAATCCTGTAATTTAAAAAAAAAAAAAACTTCATCTAGTCAGTAGTTTCGTTGAAGTCAAGTGTCCATGTCAGAAGAGCTGCCCAACAATATATGCACTTTGTTAAGCCTTCAAAATGTGTATAACCTCCTGTCACTAATTTCATACTGGGCAGCGATCCCATTTTCATACCAGAGGCTATTGAAGAAATCTGCCTGGCTTTTCTAGTCACACATGTGTTAATGATTTTCATCACCTTCATCTTAAACAAGCTGGATCTAAATCTGTTAAGTCCCCAACTTACTGCCTCTTGTGTGCTGTTTTCTGGAGATGTTGTATAATTACCTGTGCTTATTGCACTAGTAATATTGGCAACAAAACTTTGCGCCATCAACTTTTTTTTCTCCTCTTGAAGAGATTGTATAGAAATAAAAGAAGTGGCTTCCTATTTCCAGAAATAGCACCACCAGAACAGTGTGCAAGTATGAGGAGTTTTTTTTTACTCTGTCTATGCTATCTGGCAGAAAGCCCTGTTCATGAACTTCAGCTACAAAGTATACACAGAGCATGTGGAAAAAAATATACGTGCAGCGCAAATTGTCTGGGCTTGGCAATATGTTTTCTACAGCTCTCTCCCAAGGTGTCATCTGGCTGCTCCTTGAAACAAGACAAACAGAAACAAGGTCTGTGTAAAGACTTGCCTAAAGAAAAGAAGCAGGATTGGGTGAAAGTAGAGAAAATATACTGGGACAACAAGGACCAAAGTGGACAGGTAGAAAGGTGCAAAGGCAATATAATTTGCCGCAGAAATAGTTTGCAATAACCACAGTGTAATCTCCATTGTCCTTCAAAGCAGCATCAGTTCTTCTAGGTACTTGAACACAGCTTTTGAAGGAACTCGGGAGGGAGGTTGTTCCAAACATCCTGGAGAAGAAACCACTAATCTTCTGTGGATGAAAGCTCAATAAAATCCTTTTTTTTTTTTTTTTTTTTTTACATAATCCCACTCATCCTTATCAGGGCTTTTGGGGACTATATCATCATTTCCCATTTTGAAGGCAAAGGGTAGTCACATCCAATATTATTTGATTTAGGTTATTTTTTATTCTTTCACTTTGCATTTTGTTAATTTATATTAAAGGGGTTTTGCCACAAAGTAAAATTGACGTGGGAAGGTTGCTAATGAAATAACAAACATTTTCACAATTCATTATTATTAAAAATTCTGCACCGTTTTTGTTTTAGCTGCTCCCTTAGGGCTTGTTCACACGACGCTTTTGTGATCCGTTTTACGGATCCATTTTACGGATCCGCAAAACGGATCTGACAATTGTCAGTGTGATGAACATTGAGTTCAATGGCAAAAGCGCATCGCCGTTCTCACGGGAGATCGCGATGCGCTTTTGAGAGCTCTCCTGCGCTGCGCTTTTCGGATCCGCTTTAAAAATTGACATGTCAATTCTTCTTGCGTTCTATGCAAGTGAAAGCCCATAGGAGATAATGGAGTGCGCTTTTGGCACCTGTCTAAAAGCGCTCCACACTCTGGGCACGTATCGGCCTGAAAACGGATGCGAAAAGCGCAGTGGGCGGCTGGACGGGGGATCGCAGGCGAGCGCCGGCTGGACGGGGCATCGGTGGCTGCAGGGGGATGGCTGGCTGGGAGGGAGAGAGAGAGTTTATTAACATGGTTTCCTATGGGAAACCGCGTTAATATTCACACGTCGCGGGTTTGGCGTGTTTTTGAGAACTCTCCTGTCAATTCTTGACAGGGAGTCCTCAGTGCGGC
This sequence comes from Phyllomedusa bahiana, assembly GCA_025379985.1. NCBI lineage: Eukaryota > Metazoa > Chordata > Amphibia > Anura > Hylidae > Phyllomedusa > Phyllomedusa bahiana. Next base: position 57,670 of record JAODAL010005225.1, read on the forward strand.
GGCCGTGCATTGTATGAGGTTAGGACGAGATTTGGCCGCGGGAACCGCGGCGAAAGCCGGGGCTGAACCCGCGGCCAAATCCGTCGTGTGAACATGCCCAAAAGCATACAATACGGATCCAATAGAGTATCAACTCTTGCATTTTTCGGATCCGCTTTCCGGATGCAGTTTTCACTCCTCAAAAACGGATTCGTAATAAGGATCAAAAACGTCGTGTGAACAAGCCCTTAGTGATCCATTGTTTACAGCTCATCTCCAGGGGATACGACCAGGGACGAGAGCTCCTCAGTCCTGGGCGCACATGCTCAGACATCACCTCCTCTCAGGCAGCTACTGAGTGTTCAAACCCCAGGTGCTGTCATTCTACTCCCGTCCTCTGTATTCCTTAGTAATTAGTCAAACTGTGCAAATAAATAAAAAAGAAACCTCAATGAGGTATGTGAATTGATAAAGAGAAAAAGAAACACAGGTTTGATTCCTGCAGGGATTTGAACCTAGGACCCTTGTGCCTGGAGGCAAAAACTTTACCTCTCAGCTACTCACAATACTTTGTATAAACAGACCCTTCTTTGACTAAAGAGAGGCAGGGCATGGTGATGTCATCCTGCTGGGTCACATGATATGCAATTCAAACAAATCACACACGCCCCCTTCTGAGCACACAGAGCTGAAGAGCAAGATACAGGAGGTATGAAATGAGATTGTGACAAAACCCCTTTAATAAACTATTAACACTTCCACTGTGAAAGCATTCTTATTTTCCAGTATTTTATTCCTCACACTTTTGCACAGTACTGTATATCTCATCATTACTTTAAGTAATGTCAAAGTACTCTCCATTTTGGTTACACAGAATGGAAAACTTTTTTTAGTTAACAGTGTTTTTCTAGAAGGTATTTCATAATAAAGCAACTCATGCCAATGGACATTTTGGTTCTCATGGATCTTAATCTTCATTCGCTTTTAGGCACAAAGTTGTCAGTGTAAAGGAATGCCGACTGGGAATCTGTGACAAGCAGGGATGAACTAATTAATTTCATTAACTAATTAGATATCAGTTCATACAAATTCGCCTTGGACTAATATCACCGTAGACTGTATTACTGAACTGATCAGCCAATTGTTTTCTTTTAGCATTTCATCTAGCTGTCTTGTTCGTTAAGTTCAGATTGTGTTTGCATGGGATGTCCTTGCACACAGTCTCAGACAGAGGGGTTTAGGTAACCTTCAGGTTTTGGCAGGTACTTTGATTTGTTGGAAAACAAGTTTAAAGGGGGTTGTCTCACTACATTGATTCATCTCACCTCAGTCCTGTTTTATTGGTTTCATTTTTAATTTAGGGGCGTGTTTACTGGCTTCTACTAGGCTGCAGTAGAAGCCAGGTCTGTAGCTATAGCAACCAGTGCTGGCAGCCTATCAGGAGAGATTGAACTGGTCTGTAGCTATAGCGATCTGAGGAGCTGATGCAGCCCATACAAGAGGGGATATCTCAGAATAGGTAGGACACTGTTAATGGACATTTATTGCAAAGTGACATGTTTTTACAAGATCTTTAACATAAAAAGCAATCCTTGTAGTGAGACAACCCCTTTAATTTCCCCTTTGCCCATTAACCCCAAAGCAATAGACAAGTCGAGTCAATCAAATCCTAAAGAATTATCTTCAACTCTTAGGGCTACATGTAAGAATGGGGCTGTGCCAATTATCTGGCATCAAAAAGCTTTAGTAGACCTGTTCTATAGATGCATGAATAGTCACATTCCAAACTTTGGTGTAATAATCGCCTGTGTGACACTTTTTAACCCCTTATCGACATTGGGCGTATGGATACGTCCTGATGCTGGCAAGGGGCTTTGTAACAGGATCAAGGCACAATCCCGACATACAGCCGCCAGGTGTTAGCGGCTAATTGCAGCTAACACCTGTCGGTTACAGCGCGCGGGGGGGCACTGCTGCCCTCCCGCATAATTTAACCCCTTAGACTCTGCGGCAAAGATGTCCACGGCGTCTAAATGAATGAGATCAGGACATCAGCGGCGAGATCACTGTGTCCCGATTGCCTAACATGGCAGCTGGAAGCCTTGTGAAGGCTTCCATTGCAGCCATGTTTTCAATTTCCCGACTTTAGGCCCCAGGTATATACTATATTGGTAACTCTAATGCATTGTCTATACAATACATTAGGTTGAAAAACTATAGCATCCCTAGGAGGACTCAAAGTTAAAGTAAAAAATAAAAAAAAAGTTTTAAAGTGTAAAAAAAAAGGTATTAAATTATCCTGTACGCTGAACACCATAGAAGAAAAAAAATTCCAAACACCAAAATTGCGAGTTTTTTTGTAATTTCACATCCCATAAAAATTGGAATAAATTTAATCAAAAAAGACCCATGAATTCCAAACTGGATGAAATAAAAAGTACATTTCAGCCTGCAAAAAATGCTTCCTCACTGAAGTCCGTAGATGTTAGTACAAAAAAGTTACTTGACCCAGAAAATGGTGCCGCGGCGCACATTTCAAAAATAGAAAATGTTTGGATTTTTTTTTTACGGTACCAAAACACGGGAACCGGACATTTTTGGTATTGCTGGATGCGTATCAACCTGCAGAATATAGATAACACATAATTTTTACTGAAGATTGAATGCCATAAAAATAAATCTCTCGCAAACATGGCACAAGTACATTTTTTCCCATTTTGCCCCACTTAGAATTTTTTTGCGGTGTCCCAGTATATTCTGTGGTAATATGAATAACACTATTAGAAAGTACATGTTGTCCCGCATAATAAAAGCCCTCATATGTCTGTGTAGGTGGAAAAATAAAAAAAGTTATGACTTTCAGAAAGCGAGGAGGGAAAAAACTAAGAACCATATTTAATATGACCGTCCATCAGGAAGGGATTAATGCACCAAAAATTTGGGCCTTTCTGGGGGCGTTGCACCACATTCAAAGAATTAGACACATTTATGAATGTTTTACGCCAAACCTAGTTGCATAACAGTTAGAACAGCCAGACCAGGTTAAAACTGCTTGTGTTGGCACTACAATGCTCCTGATGTATGAACTACAGAAGAACAGGTTCATACATTCTGCTGCATTCTACACTGCCTTAAAACTATTGAGAACTGGCCTGTCTAAACCAATGTTCATATAAGTCACCCTTAATTTCCTCTAAACAATGTGACCGAGTGACCCTACTGTCATTGTTTGAGCTATCATAACAATCATATTAATAAGTCTAGTGGTAGGTCACCATTTTTTGGTAAACAGGCAACATTCTCAGCTTCCACTTCCAGACTTAAGGCTGTCTTAAGTATCAGATGCCAATGCCATGGTCCAATATTTCTTTATTTTCTAGCAAGACACTGAGGGCCACATGTATGAAACGGTTTTGGTCTAAAACTCACTTTTTTGCCCATTTCTATGGGGAAAAAAGTGAGTTTTAGACTAAAACCACTTCATACATGTGGCCCTAAGATATCACTATGTAGACCAACTTTCCATTTTGAAGACAAGGCAAATAGAAAACAAAAACTTGTTCCACAATTTCTTCTTGGAAATAAAACATGGCTTTTCTCCGCATGTATATTTGGAGACTCATTATTACAAACTGGCTCCTTGGTTCTTGGGTACTTATATCATGCTGAAGCCGCTGTACCTGATGACTGAAAGCTATAGATGCATGCTCCTCTCTGGATACCTAGTTGAAGTCAAAGAAATCCTCAATACAATCTGTTTCATCTAGTTGACTGCAGGGGCTTTTAACCTGAAGAAAGATCTTGGAAGCCTCCAGAAAACATTAATGCCCCCTCTCTTGTCTGTACATTTAATTTCCTTCATGGACATAGGAATAGGGTCCCCATAAGCTGAATACTGTCACAGTCTGCTCCCTACCCTACCTTTCCACCACTGAGTTCTGCACTGCCACCGCTCTCCAAGGGAGATATGGATGGGCTATTACAGATTTGATCAAAAATGTACACTAAGGGCCACATGTATGAAAACTGTCTAGGTTTAAAGCTCACTTGGTTTCCCATAGCAAACAATCAGAGCAACCCTTTCATTTTTCCAGAACACCATATGAAATGAAAATGGCGCTCTGATTGGTTGCTATGGGCAGCAAAGTGAATTTTAGACCTAGACAGTTTTCATACATGTGGTTCTAATAACCTCAAATTTTCATGTATTTTAAAGTAGTGGAAATGCTTTTTGAATTTTTTTTTCTAAATTCCTGTTTACTGCAAATGTGTCCTTCTGTTCTGAATTCTTCATTCTTTACGTGGCTAGTTTTCTGATAAAATCTCTTAGGGCGATATGTCAGAAAAGTGGCGTTGCCATGGCAGTTTTTAGGCACATTAAATCAGTGTAAAGTGCACCAGAAAGTCCAATCCTCTCAAAAATCTGGTGTCAGGCAAATTTAATGCGCCTAAAAAGGCGCATTGCCCAAATCGTGGTGCATAGCATATCATTGGTGATGTATGTAATGTGCCTCTCGAGGCGCATTGCACTACAGAGGCACATAACGTATCATTACTAGTAACAGGCGCATTGTGTTATGGAGGCGCACAGCGTATCATCTTTAGGCGCATTACAATGTGTCGTGCCTGGCGTATAAGGCGCCTAGTTTTGGTGTACGACAGATTATTTACATTGAGAACATGTGTCAAAAGTGGTTTTGACGCAAAATAGACCAAAAAAATGGCATTCCCATGTTGGGAAATGTCACCCTTAATCCATATAATCTGACCTGTGTATGATAGACAAAGTTTGTTGTCTACCACTATGATACCACTCTTGGATATGTCAGCTGTAACTACTGGAGACTATTCCAATGGTAACAACCTGGGATTTCCATGCAGCAAAGTCCCGACCCAGGTACAGGTAAGCCCTGTACAAGAAAAATTCATCCATACTGTAATAATCTTGAGGAGGATACCCAGGGTGAAACAACAAACATTTAATAAAGGGATCAGATATAATGGTTAAAGTCATCAGAAAGAGCTGATATCAAGGAGAAGATTACCTCAGTCACCCAGGACACTGTGGATAAAGAAGATATGGTAAGAGACCAAGATTTTCATAGCATCTGTGCGGTGTTGGACTGGGACCCACCAGTGAAGTAAATTCTTGGAGCCCACCAGTGGAGTTGGTTCTTGAGGCCCTTCAGTGGAGTTAATTCTTGGAGCCCACCAGTTGAGTTGATTCCTGGAGCCCACCAATGCAATAGATTCTTGTTGACCACCAGTGAAGTTAATTCTTGGAACCCTCCAGTGCAGTTATTTCTTGAGACCCATCCTACAGCTACAGTACAAGACTACACATATTGCACATTAATCTTGAACTTTGCCACTTTCTTTTTGCATCTCTGTTCTTTTCCTGAAAAACATCCCCAGATCCATCAGGAGACCACCATACCCAAGGGCCCAGCAAGGGTTTCCCCTGCTTCCCTTTAGGTCAGTCTGAGTCTGTACCAGTGATATTGGTGCTGGAAATGTAGGTGACACTAGAAGTTGACAGTTGAATGTTATTTGGGCACTGTATGGTAATAATGTACTGTATGTCATGAAACTGTAAAATTGTATGGAGATATTATGTGGGTGTTGTAAATTTTTATTTTGTGGGATTTGGATGAACACGGGAAATGTGTCAGTTTGTGATTGTGAAACTATAGGGTATAGGAAAATGAAGCTTCAGGAATATTTAGACTAAAAAAACAAATGGCTAATTAGGGGGCCAGGGTAGGACTTGGAAGTCTTGGAACCAATGTAGGACATTTCTACAGAGTAATTAGTTTAATTGTCTTGCTGGAAGTTTCCATTGACCCCAAGGAAGACATTCAGCATGTATGGGTGTTTGGAATCTGCAAAGATGGATTTACACTCAAATTGGTTGACAGTGCCTTTCACATGATAAGTGGGCCAAAAAATGCCAGGAAAATTCCCCCGACCTAAAGTGCCACCCCCGCTTGTGCCAATGATGGCTGCAGGGTATTTTGTTTTAATATTTCTAAAAAGACATGATGATGTTGTTAATAAAACAGAAAAATTGGAAAAAAACCCCTTTGCCCAAACAGCAGAGGCCAATCCCAATATCCATGCCAACGAAGCCTTTTTGCAGCTGCAACTTCATTAGAGAGGTTGCATGACGGATGTTGCCCAGGAGCCCCCAAAACAGTACGGTTCACTGAAAAGTGTTTTTTTCCTATTTTTTAGCCCATGGGTTTTCTTTTCTGGTATCCCCTGTTTTTTTCTCCACTGTAACGTGTCAGTCAACTTTGCGCACCTTATGTCTTGTTCACTGTCCACTGTAAGTGTCAGTTACTCTTCGCACCTTTATAGTCAATGTTCTCTGTCCCTGTAATGTGTCAGTTTCCCCTGTTGACCCTTCATAGTCAATGTTCTCTGTCCACTTAAAGGTCGGCCCAAATCTTTCGCACCTTCATAGTCAAAAGTTCTCGCTCCATTAAGGTCAGTATCTTTCGCACCTTCATAGTCAATGTTCACTACTCCTTAAGTTCAGTCCGTCTTGCAACCCTTCAAGTCAATGTTACCTTCTACCCGTAAGTGTCAGTCCAGTCTTGGCCCTTTAAAGTCAAAGTTCCTGTCCCCTGTAAAAGTGTCGTAAATCTTGCACACCTTTTTAGTCAATTTTTCTGTCCACTGTAGTGTCAGTCCAGTCTTTCACACCTTTATAGTCAATTTTTGCTCCCTGTAACGTTTCAGTCCGTCTGGGCACTTCTGTCAATGTTTACCTCCCTGTAAGTGTTGTCCGTCTTGCGCACCTTCATAGTCAATGTTTTCTGCTCCAAATGTAAGTGTCGTCCCCGTCTTGACATTTTCATTGTCAAAGTTTTTCTCCCCTGTAAAGTGTCGTCCGTCTTTCCCAACTTATGTAAAAGTTTTTTGCCTCCCCTGTAAACGTGTAGTCCCCTTTGCACACCCTTTTAGCAAATTTTACTGTCCCCCTGTAAGTGTCGTCCCCGTCTTGCCCCCCTTATAGTCTTTTTCATACCCACGTAACGTGTCAGCCACTCTTACGCAACTTCTATCAATGTTTTCTGCTCCACTGTAACGTGTCAGTCCCCTGTTGGGCCCCCTTATAGTCATGTTCTCTGCTCCCTGTAACGTGTCGTCCCCCTGTTGCCACCTTTTAGTCAATGTTCCTGCTCCCCTGTAAAGTGTCGTCCGTCTTGGGCACCTTCATAGTCAATGTTTTCGCTCCACTGTAAAAGTTCAGTCCAGTCTTTTAATTTTCTGTCAATTTTTTGCTCCGGTAAGTGTCAGTCCTCTTGCGATTTCATGTCAAAAGTTAAATCTCCACTGTAACGTGTGTCCGTCTTGCCACCCTTAAAGTAATGTTCACTGCTCCCTGTAACATGTCGTCCCTCTTGTCACCTTCTAGTCAATGTTCCTGTCCACTGTAAGTGTCAGCCAACGTTGCACGTCATGTTATATTCAATGCTCCACTTAACGTGTCAGTCCCCAAACTTGTACATTTTATGTCAAAGTTCTCGCTCCACTGTAAAAAGTCAGTCCCGTCTTTTTCCCCTGTAAAGGAATGTTAACACGGTTTTAAAAGGGCCGTATTTCGGTCCCCTAATTATCGCCGAAGTGCGCCAATTACGGCCGAAAACGGCCCTTCATTACGGTAATTCACGTTTCATAAAGAAATATGGTTAAAAACTTTTCTAGCGGGTTACGCGCCCCCTAGCAGTGTTGTTATGGGCCGGCGAAGTGCCGCTTGCACACCTTTTTGTCAATGCTCATGCCCCCCACTGTAAGTGTCGTCCCGTCTGCGCACCTTCATAGTCAATGTTTTCTGTCCACTGTAACGTGTCGTCCGTCTTGCGCCCCCCCCCCCCTTATGTCAATGTTCACTATCACGTAACGTGTGTCCAGGTTTTTGCACACCTTATGTAATGTTTTTTTGTCCACTGAGTGTCATCCGTCTTTCGCCCTTCATATTTAAAGTTCACTCTCCACTGTAAGTGTCGTCCGTCTTTCACACCTTATTGTCAAAGTTTTTTTGCTCAAATGTAACGTGTCGCCCGTCTCCACACCCTTTATAGTCAATTTTTTTCTCTGCTCCCTGTACGGGGCAGTCCGTCTTGGACCTTCTAGTCAATGTTCACTGCTCCACTGTAAGTTTTCGTCCCGTCTTGCCATTTTCATGTCTTGTTTTCGCTCCACTGAACGTGTCAGTCCAGTCTTTCACCTATAGTCAATGTTCCTGTCCCTGTAAAAGTGTGTCCAGTTTGCACCCTTAAAAGTCAATGTTTTTGTGAATGTAACGTGTCAGCCCGTCTTGCACTTCATAGTAATGTTTTTGCTCCATGTAAGTGTCAGTCCATTTACCCTTCATGTCAAAAGTCACTGCTCCACTGTAATGTTCAGTCGTCTTGACACCTTTTTAGTCAATGTTCTCTGTCCCCTGTAAGTGTCAGCCCGTCTTGCGCACCTTTTTAGTCAATGTTACTACTCCACTGTAAGGGGGCAGTCCCCTTTGGGGGACCCTTCATAGTCTGTTCTCTGCTCCATGTAACGGTAGTCCCGTCTTGACACCCTTTATTGTCAATGTTCTTGTCCAAAATTAAAAGTGTAGTCCGTCTTTCACAACCCTTTTAGTCAAAGTTCATGACCACTGTAAGTGTCGTCCGTTTGCCCCCTTCATGTCAAGTTCATACTCCACTGTAACGTGTAGTCCATCTTAGCACCTTCAAGTCAATGTTTTTGCTCCACTGTAAAGTGTCAGTCCCTGTTGCAACCTTTTTAGTCAATGTTCTCTGCCCCCGTAAAAGTGTCAGTCAGCTTTGGGGGGGCTTCATAGTCAAGTTTCTGTCCACGTAAGTCGTCCCCTCTTGCGCACCTTCATATCAAAAGTTTTCTGCTCCCACTGTAAGTGTCAGTCCATGTTGACACCTTTATAGTCAAATGTTCATGCTCCCTTTTACCGGTCAGTCCAGTCTTGGCATCTTCATTCAATGTTTTTGCTCCCCTGAATGCAGTCCGTCTTGCGATCTTCATAGTCAAAGTTCATACTTCCATGTAACGTTCACCAGTCTTGCACACCTTCATGTCAATGTTCCTGCTCCCCTGTAAAATGTGTCCCCCTCTTTTGCACCTTATAGTAATGTTCATGCTCCACTGAACGTGTCAGCCCCGTTGCCCCCGTTCAAGTCAATTTTCACCTCCACTGTAAAGTGTCAGTCCCAAATTTTTTACTTTTTCATGTCAATGGTCTTGTCCACTGTAACATGTCCGTCCAATCTTGGCCCCTTCATAGTCAATTTTTCGTCCGGGTAAGTGTCAAGTGTCTTTTGGACCTTCATAGTCAATGTTCACTGCTACCTGTAAAGTTTCAGTCCCGTTTGCGCAAACCCTTCTAGCTGTTACTATTCCCCCTGTAAAAAGGGAAAGTTCAACCCCGGTTTAAAAAAAGGGGGCCCTATTTCGGTCCTAATTTCTGCCCCAAGTGGCCCAAATTTTCGGGCGAAAAGGCCCATTCATTTTCGGTTTTAAATTAAAAGTTTCATAGAGAAAAAAAGGATTTAAAACCTTTCTAGCGGGTATACGGCGCTGCAGTGATTGTCTAGGGCCGGCGGGAGTGCCGTCTTGACAAAACCCCTTATAGTTTGTTCACTACTCCACTGTTTCGTGTCACCAGTCTTGGCACCCTTTTATCAATGTTTTCGCTCCACGTAAGTGTCGTAGTCTTGCACCCTTCATAGCTTGTTCACAACTCCACTTAAGTGTCAGTCGTTTGCCAAATTTTAGTCAATGTTTTTTGTCCACTGTAAGTGTCAGTCCCGTCTTGCGACCCTTTATAGTCAATGTTCACTACTCCACTTTTAAAGTGTCAGTCCAGTCTTGCAACCTTCATAGTCAAAGTTTTTTGTCCATGTAAAAGTGTCGTCCGTCTTGCACACCTTTGTCAAAGTTCTTGCTCCACTGTAACGGTCAGTCCAGTCTTGCGCCCTTATAGTCAAAGTTCATGCTCCCCTGTAACGTGTCAGTCCAGCTTTCACATTTTCCCTAGTCAATGTTTTCTGCTCCACTGTAACGTGTCAGTCCCGTCTTGCACACCTTCATAGTCAATGTTCACTGCTCCACTGTAAAGTGTCAGTCCAGTCTTGCACACCTTCATAGTCAATGTTTTTCTGCTCCACTGTAACGTGTCAGTCCAGTCTTGCGCACCTTCATAGTCAATGTTCTCTGCTCCACTGTAACGTGTCAGTCCAGTCTTGCACACCTTCATAGTCAATGTTCTCTGCTCCACTGTAACGTGTCAGTCCAGTCTTGCACACCTTCATAGTCAATGTTCACTGCTCCACTGTAATGTGTCTGTCCAGCCTTGCACACCTTCATAGTCTATGTTCTCTGCTCCACTGTAACGTGTCAGTCCAGTCTTGCACAATTTCATAGTCAATGTTTTCTGCTCCACTGTAACGTGTCAGTCCAGTCTTGCACACCTTCATAGTCAATGTTTTCTGCTCCACTGTAACGTGTCAGTCCAGTCTTGCACACCTTCATAGTCAATGTTCACTGCTCCACTGTAACGTGTCAGTCCAGTCTTGCACACCTTCATAGTCAATGTTCACTACTCCACTGTAACGTGTCAGTCCACTCTTACGCACCTTCATAGTCAATGTTTTCTGCTCCACTGTAACGTGTCAGTCCACTGTTGCACACCTTCATAGTCAATGTTCTCTGCTCCACTGTAACGTGTCAGTCCACTCTTGCGCACCTTCATAGTCAATGTTCTCTGCTCCACTGTAACGTGTCAGTCCAGTCTTGGGCACCTTCATAGTCAATGTTTTCTGCTCCACTGTAACGTGTCAGTCCAGTCTTGTACATTTTCATAGTCAATGTTTTCTGCTCCAGTGTAACGTGTCAGTCCACTCTTGCGCATCTTCATAGTCAATGTTCACTACTCCACTGTAACGTGTCAGTCCAGTCTTGCACACCTTCATAGTCAATGTTCACTGCTCCACTGTAACATGTCAGTCCAGTCTTGTGCACCTTCTTTGTCAATGTTCACTGCTCCACTGTAAGTGTCAGCCAACGTTTGCACACGTTCATAGTCAATAATTCACTGCTCCCCTGTAAAAGTGTCAGTCCAATCTTGTACATTTTCATAGTCAATGTTTCTGCTCCACTGTAAAATGTCCCGTCCACTCTTGCCGCACCTTCATAGTCAATGTTTCTGCTCCATGGGAACGTGTCAGTCCAGTCTTGCGCACCTTCATAGTCAATGTTCACTGCTCCACTGTAACGTGTCAGTCCAGTCTTGTTCCACTGTAAAGGAATGTTCACACGGTTTAAAATGGGCCGTATTTCGGTCCGTAATTACTCGCCGAAGTGCGCCAATTACGGGCCGAAAAACGGCCCATTCATTACGGTAATTCCAGTTCTCATAAAGAAATATGGATTACATCACTTTCTAGCGGCGTATTACGCGCCCCTAGCAGTGATTGTCTATGGGCCGCGCGAAGTGCCAGTCTTGCACACCTTCATAGTCAATGTTCTCTGCTCCACTATAACGAGTCAGTCCACTCTTGCGCACCTTCATAGTCAATGTTCTCTGCTCCACTATAACGAGTCAGTCCACTCTTGCGCACCTTCATAGTCAATGTTCACTACTCCACTGTAACGTGTCAGTCCAGTCTTGCACACCTTCATAGTCAATGTTTTCTGCTCCACTGTAACGTGTCAGTCCAGTCTTGCACACCTTCATAGTCAATGTTCACTGCTCCACTGTAACGTGTCAGTCCAGTCTTGGGCACCTTCATAGTCAATGTTTTCTGCTCCACTGTAACGTGTCAGTCCACTCTTGAACACCTTCATAGTCAATGTTCTCTGCTCCACTGTAACGTGTCAGTCCACTGTTGAACACCTTCATAGTCAATGTTGACTGCTCCACTGTACCGTGTCAGTCCAGTCTTGCGCATCTTCATAGTCAATGTTTTCTGCTCCACTGTAACGTGTCAGTCCACTCTTGCTCACCTTCATAGTCAATGTTCACTACTCCACTGTAACGTGTCAGTCCAGTCTTGCACACCTTCATAGTCAATGTTCACTGCTCCACTGTAACATGTCAGTCCACTCTTGTGCACCTTCATAGTCAATGTTCACTGCTCCACTGTAACGTGTCAGCCAACGTTGCACACGTTCATAGTCAATATTCACTGCTCCACTGTAACGTGTCAGTCCAATCTTGTACATTTTCATAGTCAATGTTCTCTGCTCCACTGTAACATGTCAGTCCACTCTTGCGCACCGTCATAGTCAATGTTTTCTGCTCCAGTGTAACGTGTCAGTCCAGTCTTGCGCACCTTCATAGTCAATGTTCACTGCTCCACTGTAACGTGTCAGTCCAGTCTTGCGCACCTTCATAGTCAATGTTCACTATTCCACTGTAAAGGAATGTTCACACGGTTTAAAATGGGCCGTATTTCGGTCCGTAATTACTCGCCGAAGTGCGCCAATTACGGGCCGAAAACGGCCCATTCATTACGGTAATTCACAGTTCTCATAAAGAAATATGGATTACATCACTTTCTAGCGGCGTATACGCGCCGCTAGCAGTGATTGTCTATGGGCCGGCGAAGTGCCAGTCTTGCACACCTTCATAGTCAATGCTCACTGCTCCACTGTAACGTGTCAGTCCAGTCTTGCGCACCTTCATAGTCAATGTTCACTGCTCCACTGTAACGTGTTAGTCCAGTCTTGCACACCTTCATAGTCAATGTTCACTTCTCCACTGTAACGTGTCAGTCCAGTCTTGCACACCTTCATAGTCAATGTTTTCTGCTCCACTGTAACGTGTCAGTCCAGTCTTGCGCACCTTCATAGTCAATGTTCACTACTCCACTGTAACGTGTCAGTCCAGTCTTGCACACCTTCATAGTCAATGTTTTCTGCTCCACTGTAACGTGTCAGTCCAGTCTTGCACACCTTCATAGTCAATGTTCTCTGCTCCACTGTAACGTGTCAGTCCAGTCTTGCGCACCTTCATAGTCAATGTTTTCTGCTCCACTGTAACGTGTCAGTCCAGTCTTGCACATTTTCATAGTCAATGTTTTCTGCTCCACTGTAACGTGTCAGTCCAGTCTTGCACACCTTCATAGTCAATGTTCACTGCTCCACTGTAAAGTGTCAGTCCAGTCTTGCACACCTTCATAGTCAATGTTTTCTGCTCCACTGTAACGTGTCAGTCCAGTCTTGCACACCTTCATAGTCAATGTTTTCTGCTCCACTGTAACGTGTCAGTCCAGTCTTGCACACCTTCATAGTCAATGCTCACTGCTCCACTGTAATGTGTCAGTCCAGTCTTGCACACCTTCATAGTCAATGTTCTCTGCTCCACTGTAACGTGTCAGTCCAGTCTTGCGCACCTTCATAGTCAATGTTCACTGCTCCACTGTAACGTGTCAGTCCAGTCTTGCACATTTTCATAGTCAATGTTTTCTGCTCCACTGTAACGTGTCAGTCCAGTCTTGCACACCTTCATAGTCAATGTTCACTGCTCCACTGTAAAGTGTCAGTCCAGTCTTGCACACCATCATAGTCAATTTTTTTCTGCTCCACTGTAACGTGTCAGTCCAGTCTTGCACACCTTCATAGTCAATGTTCTCTGCTCCACTGTAACGTGTCAGTCCAGTCTTGCACACCTTCATAGTCAATGTTCACTGCTCCACTGTAAAGTGTCAGTCCAGTCTTGCACACCTTCATAGTCAATGTTCACTGCTCCACTGTAACGTGTCAGTCCAGTCTTGCACACCTTCATAGTCAATGTTCACTGCTCCACTGTAAAGTGTCAGTCCAGTCTTGCACACCTTCATAGTCAATGTTTTCTGCTCCACTGTAACGTGTCAGTCCAGTCTTGCACACCTTCATAGTCAATGTTCACTACTCCACTGTAACGTGTCAGTCCAGTCTTGCGCACCTTCATAGTCAATGTTCACTACTCCACTGTAACGTGTCAGTCCAGTCTTGCACACCTTCATAGTCAATGTTTTCTGCTCCACTGTAACGTGTCAGTCCAGTCTTGCACACCTTCATAGTCAATGTTCACTGCTCCACTGTAACGTGTCAGTCCAGTCTTGCACACCTTCATAGTCAATGTTCACTGCTCCACTGTAACGTGTCAGTCCAGTCTTGCCCACCTTCATAGTCAATGTTTTCTGCTCCACTGTAACGTGTCAGTCCAGTCTTGCTCACCTTCATAGTCAAGGTTCACTTCTCACATCAATGGCACGTGGTTCGCAGTTTCCATGTCGTTCATTTGTAATGGTGATATTTGTCCAGTCATGATATACTTCAGCACAGCAGCATGCAAAAAGTTCACAAACTGCACAGTTTCCGAAAAACTGTCAACCTTCCTTGTAGACTGTAAGCCCTCACGGGCAGGGACCTCTCTTCTTCTGTACCAGTTGGAAGTTATTAATTTGTCACTTTTGTACTTGTTTGACCTATGTTATGTATGCAACCCGAATGTACAGCGCTCTGGAAGCAAGGGCGCTCTAAAATAAATACATTATTAATAATAATAACTCTGATAAATCAGTCTTTTTACCGAGGACAGCAATGATGGATATGTGTGTAAACAGCATGTCACACACCTCATATATCCACCAAGCCAACTCACCACACGTGAGCTACATACTACCAAGAGTAGAAAGTGGTCATGAGAAGGGGACATGCAAACATTGCCTAACCTCAAGTCACAATCATAAAATAAATGGAATGTTGGCACCATTTACATGGCAGATTATGCGCACAACTTGTGGTTGATAAGTATACTTCTCTAGGGTGGAATATCTACTATTTTATTGAGAAACACTACCGCCCTGCTGGCCATCTGTAACTTGCTTTGATGCTACATCTAATTATACATCACTTTCATGCAATCATTATTTCTAATGTTTATATTTCCTGGTCACAGACACTGGAAACTCTTAATGGAAGCATCTGGCTGATGAAACATTGTTTCACAGGATTTCGCATTAACATCTCTTTCCTTATAGCTTTCAGAATTAGCAGGCTATTTACATTCTAACACTTGGTGAATAAACTCAGAATACCATTCCTTATTTGTAATTGTTGAGATTACAGTGTTTGGCTGACAGTATAAAGCATCAACATCATGTCATATCATGTACTGTGCATTGCAATGACAAGAAAACATCCCTATAAAATACAACAAAGAAAAAATCATGAAGTAATCTACCCCTGACTAACTCAATTAGAACTGATAACAATCACAATCAGAAGAAAACACAAATAAAATAATATATTTTATTGATATAATAATAAAATTCAAACATCACAACACTTGATAATTGGGAAAGACTATACCAAGGGGATCATATTTTTAAATACATATTATACATCATCATAGAGATCCACATCAACATGATATAAATATACAAAGTGCATAAGAAGTGCAGTATAGAGTATATATACACTAATTCATATACGTAAATATAGGGACCACAATATTAAAAGTGCAAGTGCAATAAATAATAACTCCCTATAAATACATAAATAATTCTATATTATAATGTAAACCAATCAACTAATAATAGCCTGAACATGATAGGGATCAATAATCAAGAAACAAACATGATACAATATCATTACCCCAAATGCTATAGCCAAGATATCTCCCTATGCGCGTTTCGCACTAGTGGCTTCTTCAGGGAAATCTTTCCCCATTATTGTATTTTATTAAGTGTTGTGGTGTTTGAATTTTTTTGTATCAGTAAAATATATTATTTTATTTATGTGTTTTTCTTCTGATTGTGATTGTTGTCATCCCTCTAAAATAGTAGTTTTCCAAAGGTTTTTCCCTTTTTAGGTGAAAATTTTTAGTGGGGGGAAAAAGAGTTTTTTAATATGCAAAAGTACAATATCTAGAATTAAATATGGAATGAAAGGGGAGCTCTGATTGGTTGCTATGGGCAACAAAGAAAGTCTTAGACCAAGACAGTTTTCATAAATGAGGCCCCAAGAATTTTAAATTTAAAATTGTAGAAAAAAAACATCAGCTCATTTATATTTAGAAGGATTATTAAGGTGTGTTCTACTTCTTTTAATATTTTATAACAGTCAGAGCTGGGTTTTCTTAAACTTTTAAGAGGCCAGAGAGGCCCTTTAACCCCTTAACGACCACCCACTTTCTTTAGACGTCGGCCGGTGCGGTCGTTTTTTCCTGCAGGCCGTTTTTTGGGGGACTTAGCTGCAGACTCGGGTTTGCGGTCCCAGCCCCACAGCAGCGCTGAAAAAAGGGCCCGTACTACACAGCCCTGTTTCGAAACCCGCAGCCCCCTGCACACCGGGAAGGGGGCAAAGTCTTGAAAACCCCCTTTGTTTTAAAAACCATTTGTTTGCCCACTCAATGCCCGAAGCGCAGAAAAAGGGGTTTTCCCCCCCCCCCTGCTCTGTTGGGTATCGGAAAAACCCAGTGCCCACAGACCCCCGAGGAAGGGTGCACAGTAAGCCCGGGGGGCCCTGAGTAGTCCGGGTTGTTCTGTGAAAAAACCCAGTGATCAGGGCAGCCGGGTTTTGTTTCCTGATAAAATGCCTGTGTCAGACTAACAAAGATAATAATTTTATTAGAATATAGGGAATTTAAAAAAAAAAAAAAAAAATTTAAAAATAAATAATAAAATAAAAATAAATTTTTAAATTTAAAAAATAATTGTGCATACATTACCCAAAAAAAAAAACCCTCACAAAATTGGGTAATCCACCAAAGGGAAAAAAAACCGTTAGAATTAATCTAGGAAGTTGTTAAGTGTGAAATGTGAATGATGCAAAAAAAATGTTAAAAAAGTTGAAAAATTCTGTAATTGTTTATAAGTAAGTTTAAACTATTCCCCCATAAAGTACAACTTGTCTCGAATAAAACGAGGCCTCATACAACTGCGTCACTGAAAAAATAAAAAAGTTACAACTTTTAAAACGCAAGGAGGCAAAATCTAAAAAAAGTTCTGGTCATTAAGTACTTTTCAGGCGTTCGGCTTAAGGGGTTAAAGACCTGAATCTCTACACACTATTTTATTAGATAACACTTGTGTCCTCACGTTTGATCTGTGGACCTGAATATTTTCAGTTTCAGAAATGAACTTTTTTAGCTTTATCATGTCTTTTACTGTTTATTCTTTGTCTGCGGTTCTGCAAAGGCCTTATGTCAGTAAGAAAACAGTTGTGTAGTCACCCCTTATGAACGTTTGTGACACAACATGAGAAGAAGCACTTCTAAAACAATGTGTCACATCCATATTTGGCAAACTATTTTGTCTTGAAGTTGAAAATAAATGTAAAAGCAGAATGGTAACATCCATTACACACATGTTTCTAATACAAAGGATTTGTGACTTTCTTAAAAATAGAAGAGACTGCTGTGTATTTTTAGATGTGCTCTGACTGGAACATATATAAAGGGGTTTTCTGACTGCAAAGATTATATTTCATGTCTGGATAGGGCATTGAAGACTTTTTCAAAATACATTGGTCTTTTGATTTTTCATGCTCAGGAGATAGGAGAGATTTTATCTGCTCTGTGTGCACACAGGTTTTTCTGGTTACCGTCCTGCTCTCCCTTCCTTATTAGACAGAGGGCAGGGAGTGAGGTCGCCATGGTCGGACTGAGCAGTCCTTATCTCTAACCAGATCAAATTAATTAATTAGTGAAAAATACTTGTATTCATGTCATGATCGTGCCCAACAGACCCCCAGCTTTGAGCTCCGCTCACCGGCCATGGCCGTTGCGACAAAAACTGTGGTTTCTTACATAATGCTTTGTATCTGTATTTCCTAGTGTGAACTCAGTATTTCTTCCTGCATGCTTAATTGATTCCTGACAAATGCCATGGCCAGGAATACTCCAGCACTCCACGGGTCAATCTTGCTCCTTGCTGGTCTGGGTGATTGACAGTTCATTGTTCCTGTCTGGTTTCCCGTTTTTTCCACCCATCACCTTCATCCTTTTGTCTTCTGGCAGGTATATAAGGGCTTTGGTACCTCTTCCCCTTGCCTGCTATAGGTTTTTGTTTTTGCCTGTTAGCTCGCCTTTCCTCTTCTGTGCCTCTTCTGTATTTGGACTTAGCTTTGTTACTGACTACTCTTCTGCCTCCTGACTTTGTACCCCGTTTCCCAATTGTTACCGACTTGGCCTGTCTGACCCTCCTTTATTGTGTTCTTTGTTTGTTTGTCTGCGTCTTGTGTATCCACATAGTTAGTGTAGCTCCCAGTCTTCTGGTTGGGGCTGACCTATTAAGGTGTCGGGCTACCCCAAAAGCCAGGGTTGGTTGGGTGTCAGCATCAGGGCCTTACTCTGTTTGTGTCTGCTCATGCGCCCCTGACCGGTCCCTTATAATTCACTTCTCATAGGTATGTAGGTTTTGTTTACTACAGATTAAATCTCATGCACTATGTCAGTGTAAAGGCTCAGCTAGTTATAGAGGAGCTAAATATGTTAATCACTGCTATAGAACCACTCACAGTCTGAGAAAGCAGTGCAAGTGTGAGGATACCTGTGACTCTTTGAAACAGTATGGTGAAAAACCCCTTTAAGGCTCCGGTTCACATCTCCTTCCGAGTTTCAGTTTGGAACCCCCTTCACAGAGTTGTCACTGGACCCATTTAATGAGGTGCTTGACCAGTACCACATTGCATACTGCGCTATTTTTTCCTTTATGGATCCGAACCGTCCCTCAAATGCATTTTAATGTAATTTATATTTTTGTTATATTCCCATAAAAGAGTTATTCCTATCACAGAAAGTGGTGGCATATCGCTGGGAAAAGCCATCCCTTTATGATTGGTGGGATTCGACTAATGTGACACTCTCAAATTAGGTTCAATATAGATAAATGTAAAGTTCTGCATCTGGGTACTAGTAATCTGTATGCATTATATGCCCTAAGGGGATAAAAACTGGGAGAATCGCTTTTTGAAAAGGATTTGGGTGTACTTGCTGATCATCGATTGCAGAAAAGTGTTAAGGACGACATGTATTAACGGGGCTGTGCTAGATATCTGCCGTCTTTTCAGCCCAATATCAGGCACAGCCCCATTCATAAATTTTTAAATCTCCCGCATGGCACTCTCGGGTGCATTGCATAACGCCTGCAGCACTTTGTAATGCGCCTGATCTCGGGGGGCGTGCTGGAGGAGGGGTACACTGGAACCGCAGCGAGGCTACATATTTATAGCTTTGCTACAGCATTTCTGGACGCATTACTGCTGGAACAGGTATACCACTTTCAAAGAGGTATACCTGAGCCAGAAATGTCGCCCTGGCGCTGGAATGCGTCTGATTTATGACCCGCTGTATAGCGGGGTATAAATCAGGCGCATTCTATGCCAGTATAATGCGCATGAAATTTGGCATGTTAATACCAAATTTCATGCATCTCGCCCTAAGTGTCAATCAGCTGTCTCTAAGGCCAGCAGGATATTGGCATGTATTATAAGAGGCCTTGACTTGTGGGACTGGGATGTAATATTATCGCTATATAAAGCATTGATGCAGCCGCATCTGGAATATGCTGTTCAGTTTTGGGCTCCAGTTTATAGAAAGGATGCAATGGAGGAAGAGAAAGTACAAAGACGAGCAACCAAACTGTTAAGGGCAATAGAGCATCTTAGTTATGAGTAGAGGTTAAAAGAATTAAACTTATTTTGTCTTGAGAAAAAACGGCTACAGAGAGACGTGATTAATTTATATAAGCATACAAATGGCCCTACAAAAAGCTTGGTAAAAAGGTATTACATGTAAAACCCCTTCAAAAGACAAGAGGGCACCCTTAGTATCAAGAGGAGAAAAGCCATTTCCATTACCATGAAAAAACTACTTAAGTAAAATAATTTTAATACTTATGAATCTTTTAAAATTTTTTAGGCCCACCCTAAGGCAATTTTGGGGGATCATAATGCAAAAATTCTTTCAGGGAAAGATTTTTTTTCCCCTTATATTTTCCCAAAATCTTTTTTTTAATAGGAGAAAAAAAAAATTCCCCTTACCCCTCCTTTCATCCACTTTTTTTTTCCCCCTTTTGGGTTTGAAACGGGATGGACATATGCCCTTTTTTTAAAACTATAATACTAAGAGGGTCGCATTGTTGCATTCACATCACAGATTTTCCACATGCTTAGACTACTGCAGCCCAATTATTTTATTTTGGCCCCGCCAGGGCGGGGAAAACCGGAAAATGGGACACCAAACTAAAGCAGTGCTGTATCCTCTTAAATTTCAGAATCAGTGGGGTTACAGTAGTCACATCCCACCAATCAGAAAGGAATTGCATATATGAGCGATATGTAAACAGTTTCTGTGATGAGCACAGTCCTTTCACCACTTAGTAATTTCTAACACACCTTTTGCAGCTTTCACAAATGGGGCCCTTTTTTCCTGTCCATGGGCCCTTTTCCCAAACCGGGGAATCGAAAACCCACAAAGGTCCCTTTTGGCACTTTTTAAAAAAGGCGGAGTAGCCAGACTCCTGCTATGTTTGAAAAAATTTGACCCCCTTTTGAAACCCCCCCTTTCTCAAAAGTGACCACGACATCGTTGTGACTTTAGAGGAAGGGGCTTTCTCTTTGCCAAGCCATCAGAAACCCCAAATGGGAAACAGATGCAATGTATCAATGATTTTCCACAGCAATTGGGAGCCAAATGCACCACCATTTTCCCCTTCATATTTCCCCCTATTAGGTGCTTTTTGAGGGGAAAAAAGGGAACATGCCCCATTTTATACTCACAGGCAAAAAGACCCCCGGGAAAAAAAAAGAACAAAAATATTTTAATTATACTATAAAAAATTAATAAAAAACCCACATATAATGTAAAAGTTTTCAATTTAAAAATACAACTCTTTATTGAGATAACAGAACATAAAAATCGTTAAAAATAGCCTCAAAATTATCCCCAAAAAGGAAAAAACATTTTTAAATTTTGTATGAAACCTTTTTTTTCCAACTTTGCGCCAAAAACCCATTAAAAATAGATATAGAGGAGTGTATAATATGAAGTAAAAATGAAAGTTTCTGAAACCAAAATTTTTTGGTGCAAAACACTAAAAATTGGGCGCATACATGTTAGGGCCAAACTTGAAATGGCAGTTTTGCACCAAACTACAGCACATTAAAATGTGCCATCAGAAACATTGCACCACGTTTGGCCACATAAAATGTTCTACACCCGGTAAAAACCTGGCAAAAAAATACAAAAATTGGGAAAAAGGCATAAAAAATGTCGCCCAAAGTACTGTTAATTCCCAGGGTTTCCCCCTCAATAAACCCTGTCGCCCCCCACAAAATTGGGAGCCCCCTCATGAAACCCCCCAAAACCCCATGACACCCCCCACCATGCTTAAACTGAAAGGCAAGACAAAACTTGGTCTCTGATTTCTTACCTGGTTTCGCACAAACATTTGAAAACCATCTGAGTAAAATTTAAATTCTCATAAAAAACCACAGGACATGGTTGCAAAAACCCAATGTCTTTAGTTTTTCAGCAAACTGTTTGCGAGTTTTTTTTGGGGGTTGATCACCCTTTAGGGGGACTTTCCTTTCTGTGCCCGACAGCCATCCCAGACCAATTTTTTTTGCAGTTTTTGGTGTATGGCCTGACACTGACAACCCCAACCATACACCCCTTAAACCTGTCCAGCATTTGCTGGCAGCTTTTCACCCTCTTTTTTTGAAAAGACAATCTCTGGATATGCCCGCTGAGCATGGTGCACTCAATTTCTTTATTTGAACTTTGGTAAAGCTTGTTGTGGAACCTGCCCTTGTGAAGCCGCGGTATGGTATTGGACACCATTCTGGGAGCTCCGTTTTTAGGGTCTTGGCAATCTTCATATAGCTAAACCACTTTTTGAAAGCAAAAATTCTTCTTTTTTTTTAAAATCTTAACACTTCTTTGCCCCTGAGGTGCCAAGTTAACCTTTTATTGACCAGTGTGTGAGTGGGTAACGCCAATTTTAAAACACCTGCTACCCATTCACACTTTTAAAACCCTTGTAAAAACTAAAAGAAATTTTTCCCGGCACTGTGGAAAATGGGGAAAATTTGGGCACAATTTGTCCTTTTTTTACTTGGGGGTAATTTTTTACTTTTGAAAGGATTTTGGGATTGAGTTATTTTGAGGGCAACCAAAATTTTTTTTTTTTTTTATTCAACGTTTAGTGCTACTTTTTCGGTGTATGAAAGTATCAAAATCTTTAAATGTTTCCTTTATAAAAACATTTGTACCCAAAATTCACCCGAAACGTGAGGGTGTACTCATTTTTGTGAGAAAACTGTAAAAAGAAAAGCCATCTTTGACATCTTTCTGGGAATAAATATTTTTTGGAAACCCAAAAAACTAATGATTGTGCCTTTGTATGACCCAAGGGCCCCTTATGTTTACTGAATAAAAAAGGAAAAAATAAATACATTAAACATTTTAAGTTTCAAAATATTCTCCTTTTTGCCATTTTACTAATAAGTAAATAAAAAACCCCTAAAAATTAATTGGTTAAACACACAAACCCTTAAAAAGTATGGGTTTTTTAAAAAATAAAAGTATTTATCCAATACAGTCAACACCATGAAAGAAAAAAATACCCAATTCCAAAATTGCTTTTTTTTTTTTTTTGTAATTTTGCATTTTCCCCAAAACATGGGGAATTTTAAAAATGATTTAAAAAGTCGCATGTATTCCTAAGTGATATAAAAAAAGAATCATCCACTAAACAACGAGACCAACCTCACTCAGGTTCATAGATTTAAAAAAAATAACTTTTTTGTTTTTTTCAAAGTACTAAAACATAATAAAAAACTCTGTAAATTTGGTATCACTAGAATCATACTGATCTGAAGAATACAGATAATCCTTCCCTTTTTTTCAAACATGAATTCCAGAAAATTGGAAACCAAAAGGGGAAAAATTGGGGTTAAATTTCTTTTTAACACATTCCGCCCCCACAGGGAGAATTTTGGGGGGGGGTTAAAACCTACATTTTATGGGATGGGGATCTATTAAAAGGACATTTGGGGGGGCAAAAATCAACCCCCCCATTTTACAATGGGAATAAAAAAAAAAAAAAAAGGGTTTGGGGGTTTTTTAACATAAAGAAAAAACGTGATAAAAAAAATATAAAGGGGTTTTTTAAAAACTTTTAAAAAAAGGGAATGGGATCCTTTCCCTTTCTTTGGCTGATTTTACCACTTCTCTTTCTTTTCCCCCCCCCTGTGAATTTCCGGGGTTTTTTTTTTTTTTCCCCTCCCAGCGGAAACCCTCATCCCCCCTTTAAAATGCCCGGCCTAGACTCCCCCCCCCCCCCCTCCCCCTTTAGTCCCCAATTTTCACTGTTCCTTCCTAAACAAATTTTTATTTTATAAGACTGGGATACATACCCCCCGGCTGCATTCAATCTTTAAACTGGGGGCCCGATCTCCCCCTCACAGCTGGAATGTAATTTCAGCTTTTTAAAACGGGAAAAGATTGTTTTAAAGCCCGGAGAGTTTGGCACAGGGGCAAAACCCCGTCATGTTTTTTCCCCCCCCATTGTACAATCTGCTGCAAGGGCTGTTTCCGCTAGGTTTTGGGGAAAAGAAAATACTAAAAGGCCCCTAAACTCTATCAGACAAAACACAGCCCGTGAATTGACCCAGGGGCCTTTTACAGAAAGTAAATGAGCTCTCCACTAGTGAAATTTCAAAGGGGGAGAATCAGGAGGGGTATCCGTGTTTTAAAAAAAAACCAAGATAAGGGACACCCGTGAGAACAAGGCAGCCTTTTCCCAATGACAACCAATTGCAAAGTTGCTTGTTTTCACTGTCCCCCCTTTTTCTGAAGAAACCAAATTTAAAAGAAACGATAACCCCCCTTTAAAAAAAAATTTTATAAATTAAAACTTAAACCCAAATAAAAAAAAATTAGTATTGGGGGCAGCACTGGGAAGCCCTGAAATAAGAAAATATCATGTTATTTAAACAAGACGATGGACAGTCTAACATTTTTTTAAAAAAGCCAAAAGTCCTGTTTTTGATTATCTGGTTCCCCAAAAAATAAAAAGTGGTCAAAATTTCAGAGGATTCTCCAAATTGCCCTAGTAAAAAACTAAAATCATCCCAGTTTGCAAAAAGATAAACTTTCCCAAGCTCTGTTGACAGAAAAATAAAAATTGTTTTTGTTGAGAAAAAAAAAAAAAGGGAAATAAAAAAAATTTACTATATAAATTTCAATAACCCATGTTTAAAACCAAAGAATAAAAGTTGGTTTTTTTTCCAGTGGTAAGGGTAGTGTTGAGCAAATTTTTAAATCGACAAAGTTGAAATCGGCAATTTTTTTATGGGGGATCGGTTTTTTTAGATCATGCGATTTTTTTTGGGTTTAAAAAAATCTTTTGCATCATCTATTAAGATCGCCCCCCTTTTTCCCCGGCTTCCTGAATTTTTTGGGGCCCAAAGAAAAATCAGATTACGAAATAAGCAGGGGAGATTTTGTGGCGACGTCATACTGGGATGTGTATGGTTGCGTTTTGGCTGGAAAAATCACTTAAACCTTTTTTACATAAAAAAAGCTTTTCCCTGTTCAGCCCCAGTTTCTCTCACGTCTCAGGCAGAAGGATTGCGCCTCCCTGGGGCCAAAACAGCTCAGAAAAAATTTATTTTTTAATTTCTTCACAGAAAACCCTACTTTTAGCTGTGATCCTTAAAAATTTTAAAGTTAGATTAGAGTTTTGAAAAAATTTTTATGTATTTTGCTAGAGAATTTTAAAGGACTTTCAAAGGGCGGTAAATTTCATGGGGAGGAGCGGGGGGGGGGGGGGGGGGCCCCCGGGGGCCCAACACACACAAGCTCATAAAAAAATACTGGTTTAAAGTTCCCCAAGACTTAGTGTAAAACATTGCAATGGGCTTTTTTTTATTAACATTTTCTATTAAAAATATTTCCTGGTTTTGGGGAAAGCCTGAACTTTTTGGATAAAACATCTTTTTCTAGTAACTGCGGGCCCCTTTTTTAGTGCAAAATTTCCCACTTTTATTATCGGGATAAAATTTCAGAAAATTTGTTCATTTTTAAATTTTTCCCCCATTCCACCTTTGTTGATATATCCCCCTTTGTATTTAAAATTTAAAGAATCCAGCAAGCCCAGCATTTTTTGATAGGTGCCAAAAATCCCTTTGGGAATACCCGAAAAATTTAAGATACGTGTTTTTAAACTTTGGGCCCCCTACAGCTTTTTTCTTTGAGGCCCCTTTTGCATTTAAAATGTGAAACGGGCAATTTTTTTACCACCACAGGTAAATTATGGGTTCCCCAAAAAATCCCTTTTTATTTTTCCAAATAAAATTTCAGATACGTTTTTTTTCACTTTGGCGCAGACCATTTTTGGGTTGATAGATCCCCTTTGCAGTTAAAATTTGAATAAAAGCAATTTTTTGTCACCACGGGGGAAAATTAAAAGGGTTTCCAAAAATACCTTTTTTTAAACCGAATACATTACAGATAGGGTGTTTTTTGCCCCTTTTCCCCAAAGTCCAAAATTTGTTGTTTAGAGCCCCCCTCATTTAAAAATTTGAATCCAGAAAATTGTGTGTTACCACGGGTTTGAATTGATAGGTCCCAAAAAAATACCTTTTATTATCCAATAATTACAGATACTTGTTTTTTGACTTTGGTGCACACAGTTTTTTTTCATTGAGGCCCCTTTGGCACTTAAATGTGAAAACTGCAATTTTTTAGTCACCACAGGTGAATTGATAGGTCCCAAAAAATCCCTTTTTAATTATCGGAATACATTTCAGATACGTGTTTTTTCATTTTGGGCCCCGGCCAGCTTTTTTGATGGGATCAACTTTCCCAGTTTAATTTAAAAAACGCAATTTTGTAGTCCCCCACAGGTGAATTGTTGGGTTTCCCAAAAAAAATACCTTTTATTACCCGAATACATTTAAAGATACATGTTTTTTCATTTGGCGCGGGCCAGTTTTGGGTTTGATGTTCTATTTTTGCAGTTAAATTTGAATACAGCAATTTTGTAGTCACCACGGGGTGAATTGATAGGTCCCAAAAAAATCCCTTTTTTTTATCCAATACTTTTTAGATACGTTTTTTTTTTCATTTTGGGGCCCCAGGCCGAGCTTTTTTTGGGATAGATCTACTTTGCAGTTATTTTTGTAGAGGTACGAGAGAAGGGGCTCCTTCCAGTGCTGGCGACAACACGCCTGCCAGGGTTTCATCGGGTTTGCAGGACCGTGGGGCCTGTCATCGCTGGGTAAAAGGCCCTGTGAACCCTCTTTTAACGAACGCGTCGCCAATTATTTTTCAGTGGTTAATGAAACCCCGGGCATCCGCAGTTTTAAACCCCCTGTCCCCCATTTCCGGGGGCCCACAAATGTCGTCATCACCCATCATCAGCACCCGGTCCAACATGAACCCAGCCCAAATTTTAAAACTCATGTCCCCACCACTTTTGGATAACCCTTTTTTTGGGGACCTTTTTTGTTTGAAAAAGGGCGGTTGGGGCCCAAAAAGGATTTTAAAAAAAGATCAAGAAGCCAAAAGGGATAAATTTCTTTTCTCGATCCCCTTTTTAATGATCCCAAATCGGGAGTGGGGAAAGGAAGCGTTCAATGGGCAAAAAACCCCGGGGCGGTGGGAAAACGCCTTGCAGCCCCTCTTCCCTTTTAGCCCGAAGCTCCTGGAGCAGAATGTCAGGACGACAAAGTCACCTGTTTTGATGATAAATGTTTAAAGGACTTTGGGCGGACCCAACGGGGTTTTTTTCGGGAAAGAATTTGCTTCAAACCCCCGCTTCTTTCACTGGCGAGGAGGAAACTATGGGGGGTAGGGGTCAGAGGGGTTTCCGCCTCAAAAAGGGAGGGGGTGGGGGCAGATCCGCTGATATGATTCCCCACCCCACGGTCAGTGAAAAACCCCCACCCTCGCTTATCCCCGCCCAAAAAGGTCCAGGACCTCTCAAGCCGGGGCCCTTTTTTTGAGAAAACCCCTCTGATTCCACCCAAAGTGATGCCCATATGCCCCCCTTTGGGGCCGAAAACCCAAAAT
Organism: Phyllomedusa bahiana; assembly: GCA_025379985.1. Classification (NCBI taxonomy): domain Eukaryota; kingdom Metazoa; phylum Chordata; class Amphibia; order Anura; family Hylidae; genus Phyllomedusa; species Phyllomedusa bahiana. Next base: position 84,740 of record JAODAL010005225.1, read on the forward strand.
AAGTGGGAGGCAAAAAACCTTAGGGGTTAACCACCACCATGCCCTAGTCACATGCAGCGAATCAGATTGAAATGGAGGAAAACAGGGGCCCAAAAAAGGGCCAAACCCGGGACCCGGTCGCCCCCACTTTTTAAACACCCCTGTCCCCGGGCCTCCTCCGCCCCCAAACCAAGCTTCTAAAGGCTCCCCATGTCTCTCATAGTCTTAAATCGGGGTTTCACCCTTTCCGTTTCACCCTTTCCACCGTTCGCCCGATTCCCCACCAGCCCCACCAAGACCCATCCTCCCCCCTTCCCCTTTCCCGGGGCCATTTTGGGAACGCCCTTTAACCCCTTTTACAGGGCCAGTCTAGCAGCCACCCCTTCTGTTTTTTCCGGGTTTGGGGGAAGCAGTAAAAGAAACATTTTAAACCCCAAAAACCACCCCAAAGCCAAAAGCCGAATGTCGGCATTGCCAGGTTTTTTGGGCCTTTGGGAAATGTTGCCTTTCCTCTGGGGGAAAACAGTTTGGGTTCCGCCACGTCATGCCCCCTTCGTCCCCCCCAATCCAGATGCCGAGCGGGGCCATTTCTTTCCCAAAAAAAGCCGTCCCCCCCCGGGCCCAACCACGTGTCATCTAAAATTTTCAAGCGGGGTTGTCTCCCATCGTGCCCGGGGAAAAAAGTCCATTGACCAGGGACACATGGATAGTAAGCAGGGCCCAAAGGGCCCGCTATATCCCCTGTGACAGCTCGGGGGGTTTGGGGGGCTGGGGGGAAATGCCCCCCGGGGGGGTGAGGGGTGGTCTCAGGCTCGGCGCCGCTCTTAAAAAACCGCGGGGTTTGGTGCAGGGTTCTTTCCCCCAAGGCCCTTGGTGGAAATCACGTGCCCAGAGAAACGGGCCCCGTTTTTAAAAATTAAAACCTGTCTTGGAGCCCCGCCCCACACAAAAGGTCAGGGTGGGGAAACGCTTCCGAAAACGAGCCCGAGCGCGGGGCCCTGGGTGAAAAGGACCTTGTGCCAGGCAAGGTGGGTGTGCGATAAGGGGAAAAAAATCGCGGGGCGGGCCCTTTAAAGATCGGTACTGGAGCAAAACCCCTTTTGTGGCACATGTCAGAACCTTTCGTCCAAAATTTTTCTAAAAAAGCTACCTGGGCCGGGACGGGCCTGGAGGAAGGCTGAAGTTAAGTTCACATTTCCCCCGCCGTTGGGCACCCTGCTTCGTCCCCCGGGCTGCGTTGCAAGGGTCAGCTGGGCCCTCCCCGTAAAACCGTCTCTTTTGTTGACGTGGCAACACCCGGAAATTTTCCACCCCCCCACATGCCCCACGATTTTTGGGCAGTAGCCCAAGGGCCATTACGCAGTACAAAGGGGACACAGGGCCTGAAAAACAGGGGTTGGACCTGGGGGGTTTGAGTCACCGAGAGTGGAGGGGGGTTGAAAGACCCCTCTCCACCATCTTTCCCATTTTTGAAAAAAGCCCAAAATGGTAGTCCCGGAAATCCCCTTGTCAGCATGAGAATTGTGGTGATCTTATTTTCGGGAAAACGAACGTTGGACACTCTGAAACAAAGGTCCCCCCAGGGGACGGAGGGAAGAGGGGGACATAGATCCCAAGACATGGACCCTTTTTCCCCTCCCGTCAAATCCAAAAGGGCCCCAAACATTTTTAAAATTTTTCATGGGTTTTTCATTGGCAGGGGTTTTGGGGGCCCCCAGAGTGGGGAAAGGGTGGGCATCAGCATCAGGGGGGGAAATCATCTAAGGCAAGCCCGGGTGTGTTAAAGCGGGCCCGGAGGCAGCGGGGGAGGGGGGAGGAGGAGGTTTTCCCTTTAGACACCAGGGGTTCCCCAAACGTCCCTCCCTTTGGAAAGGGTTGGGCCCGGCAAATTTTGAGGCGGGGGAGGAGAGGGGGAGGAAGATCAGTTTGCTAGTCCCCCTCAAAACCCAGAGGTTTGGGGGAAAATAAAAGGCCCCATCTCTCACAGGAGTGTTTGGATGCTCCATTTCCTAAACATAAATCCTGAAATTAAGGCCATCAAAATGAACAACAGAAAAATGGGTGGCCCCCCTCCGGGGAATCCCCTACAAACAAAAAACTCAGGCATTTTTCCTTCCACCCCCCAAATAGAGAGTAAAATGAAAGGAAAATTTGGAGACCTTGCTGATTGATCAACTGGAGGGCATCTGTTTGGGGGGCGCTTCACGTTCCCCAAAAGTCACGGTGGAAAAAACATCCGCGACATGACAGCAGGGAAGAGTGCCAAAATAAACGTTGCGGCACAAAAAGGGAAGGGGGCAAAAAAGCCTAATGGGGGACCCCTTTGGGAATCCCTTTTTTTTACCACCTCACCAACGCATGCAATGCAGGGAACACATCCCAAACACAGAGATCAGGGTTTAAATTCATGGTGCACGGCACTGCGTCCCCCAACACGATGGGTTTTTTTATGTGGTTTCCGGGCCCCAAAAGACTTTGGGTATCCAAAATGGAAAAAAATGGCCCGGCTTTGGCTCGTCACGCCATAAAGGGGGGTGTTGTCCCCCCCCAACAGCCAGGTCATATCTGAGCGGGAAAACCCTTTTAGCACCCCTGGGGGAGTCATTACAGACAACGCTTTCCGGGTTTCCACAATAATGGGGGATCGTTTGAATTTTTATCAAGAAAGAAACAGGCATGGATTTCTTTAAGATGTTGTGGCCCCAATTCCGAGGTCCCGATTTGTTGGGTTTTATTCACATTTTCCTTTTCAAACCCGAAATGGTTCCTCTTGAAAACTTTTTTTAAAAAAAGATCATTTTTTAAACCCGCAATTTTTATTCCTCTTTTTCCCCAAAAATTTTATTTTTTGGGTTTTGCCGTTTAGGAGACTGTAAAAGACAGCCCAAAGGGTTTTATGACAAACACCCATTCCCTTTACTCACTTTATCTTAAAAAGTTTTTTGCATTTTCAAAGGTTTTGAGGGCCCTGTTGCTTTTGAGATACAAACTTTTAATTTGGCCCCTTTTTTAAAAGAAATGTGGCCCTTTTAAAAAGGGGATTTTTTCCCCCCACAATTTTTAATTTTTGGCTGAGAAGTCATATTTATAATTTTTTTTTGGGGGCATTTTAGCTGTGAGATACAGCAATAATTTTGGTCCTTTAGAATAGAAAATTTTGGGTTTTAAGTGGCAAATTTCCCCCCTCCAATTTTTTAAAAGTGGCTGAGAAATCATATTTAAAAATTTTTTGGGTCATGTAGGCTGTTTTTGAAAACAGCAAAAATATGGTCCCCTTTTGGGAAAAGAAAAAGTGGCTTCTAAGTGGGATTTCTCCCTCACAATTTTTTAAAAGTGGCTTTAGAAGTCATTTTTTTTTTAAATTTTTTGGGGCATGTGCTTTGAAAAGCAGCAATCTAAAAGGTTTTCCCATTATAAAAAAAAATGTTGTTTTTTAACAGACATTTTTTTCTTCACAATTGTCAAGAGTGGGGCAAGGGTGATGGTGCTGTCAAAACAGGAAAAGGTAGGACAAAATTTTAATGGACACATTTTTGCCCAAAAAGATTGTTTTTTTTTTAAAAAAAATCTTTTTTTTCAAAAAGCTATCAATCCCGTTTTTGAGACAACCCCTTTTTAAAAAAATTTAAAAAAAAAAAAAACAAAGACATGGTGGGGTTCCATCCTATTTTAAAAAATTTTTGTTTTTCTAGAATTTAAAAATCTAAAAAACTTGCATGTACAAAATAGCTGTTAAAAAATTCCTCTGAATTGTAAAAGGTAGGTACGGGGAAAACCCCTTTACCGTTTGTAGGTTATTCAAGGACATGGAGTTTTGGAGAGGGAACAGAGAAAAAAAGTACAGAGAAAAATTTCCCTTTCCAGCATTTTTGGGGTTAAAAATGAGAAAAAAATTTCCCCAAAAAAAAAGGGGCCCACCGGGGGTGGAACAGGGCGTTAACCACCAGTTTTTCCAAGAAAAAGCTCAATTGGTCCCCACTCATAGGGAGGGGAAAACGCAACCCATCTCTTGACTGTGTACAGGGGAAAAGGCTGGAGTTCTCACATTTTCCCGCTTCCCCCCCAAATTTCTGCTTCAGACGACTTTTTTTTTCGTTGCTGCGTCATCAGGGTTTTTAACCTGCGTGTTAATAGATAAAGGACCCCAACCCCGGGGCTCTCACCGCACCCACGGTAACCCCGGGCCCCCTGGGTCATGCTGTGGCACGGACAGGTATAGCCCAATGTCCATTCAACTAAATGGGGGTTTGAAAGATTTTTTTTTTCCGGCATTTTTTAATCTGGGGGTTCAGACGGGTTTTAAATGGTCATCCTGGGGCCCGGGAAAGGGACAGAATTTTCCCCATTAAACCCTAAAATGGTGGTTAAAAAGCCTCCTTTTTCCGGAATTTTTTTAATTGGGGGTCGGGGCCCGGGTTTTAAGGGTCATACTGCGGTCCAGGACGGTATATTTAAAATGTCCAGTTCAATAAAATGGTGGTTAAAAGCCTCCTATTTCCGGCACTTTTTAATCTGTGGGTCAGACAGGTTTTGGTCATATGCGGTCCAGGACGGGTATATAATGTCCAGTTAAAACAAAAAATGGTGTTGAAAGACCCCTTTTTTTCCGGCATTTTTTAATTGGGGCCCATGCAGGTTTAATGGTCATTCTGCGGTACAGGACAGATAAAAGTTAGTTTTAGTGAAATAAAATGGTGGTTGAAAGATTTTTTTTTTCCCCCGCACTTTTTAATCTGGGGGTCGACAGGTTTAATGGTCTACTGCGGTCCGGGGAAGGTTTACCCCAAATTCCAGTTCAACAAAAAATGGGGGTTGAAAAAACCCCTTTTTTTCCGGCCCATTTTTTAAATGTGGGGGCCCATGCGGTTTGGGGCTCATGCTGCTTCCAGGACAGGGATATTCAATGCCCATTCAAGAAAAAATTGAGGTTCAAATCATATGCCTTTGGCACTTTTTAATTTGTGGGTGTTTGGGGGTTTTAAAAGGGTTTCTTTGCTGGGTACAAGACAGGATAGGGGAAGGGTGTGTGGACTTTTTTTCGGTGGCTTTTATACCCCTAATTATTGGGGGCCAAAGAGGGTAGCAGGTATCCTTTTTGACTGTTGTGGGTTTAATTCCAGCTACCCCCGCCCGGGTTTGGGGTGTAAAATGAAGGTGTTTTTGCTTTTCCCATAGACTTTAAATGGCATCGCTCAATATCGACTGCTCACTATCAAAAAAACCTTACGAGGTGGCCGACTATCCCCCGATGTCATACCCAATGTAATCGCTCAACACTATTGAATGGCAAAAATTTTAAAAATGCAGAAAAAATTTTCAAATTAAAAATTTAACTAAACACAAAAATTATACTTTACACAAAGTGGTGCAAATGAAAGATAAAACTCATCCCGCAAAGAAGACAATGATGACTATGTCAACAAAAGCAACCCAAAGTTTTTAATGCAAAAAATGGTTTTTGGGGGTTTTAAAATTTAGGCCTGTCACTCATGGTGTTTTTCACTTTGGAGAAATTTTTTTGGTGTTTTTTTTTTTGCAGAGAAAGCAGAAAATTAAAATGATGGGGCATTTCTGAAAAAAAAGTACAAAAAAACACCCCAAAAAAATCCAAAAAAATCCCCAAAAAAATTTTTGTGTGAAAGCACCCTAAGGCTAGGGCCACACAACATAAGACAAAAAATGTCTGAGAACTGACGGCATTTTTTCCTATGCAAAACCCCCCCGGTTTTTACACGATTTTGTGCAAAAAACCAGGGGGTCAGTTTTAGTTTTAGCCTTTAAACCGTACAATAAATTTACAGGTTTGGTGGCAAACCGGGGGACTCTGGCGGAATATGAAAATATACAGCAAAGTTTTCATTGCTGTCTGTGCAGCACAGTGTCAAATGGGTTCCGGGTTTTGGTTTCAAAATACTGAAACCCCCAAAAAAAAACCGACGGTTTTTTTCTGTGTTGTGTGGGACAAACCCTAAATGATTAAAGTCAATTTAAAAAAAAAAATTTAAAAAGGAAACACTAAACCCCCAAAATCTTTTTGATGATAAAACCAAAAATTATTTTTCCTATAAAGAAATGCATAGTTGCTAAAATGAAAAAAAAAAAAAAATAAATTTTGGGCAGGTTTATAAAAGGTGTTGCGCCAGAATTCTGTCCAAATTTTTGCGAAAAAAAATAATGTCTTACAAGCTTTACCCACTTTTTACTATGTGCTTTTAGAAAAGTTTTGGGCATTTTGGGGCCTCGTCTGACAAAGGGGTGTTGTCTCACAAAAGGGATGTGGTTTCACGTGAAAGGGTGTGGTTTAAATGTACAATGCCCCCAAAGGTTTTTTATGGGTTGGTAAAAAATTTTTGACGTTGTCTAAGATTTAGACATATTGAAAAATTTCCCAAAAATTTGTGGGGCTAAAAAAAAAATTTTTGGCATCATTTTTCACAAAGAAATAAATAAAAATTGGGGGCTCTGAGGGATGTGTATCTAGCGCGAAACAGTCGTCAGCCTAGCTGTGTTAATGTGACCCCCCCTGTTTTTTTCTGGATTTTTTTCAATAAAAAGAAAATTTATGGTGATTTGCCGGGGTTTTAGGGCTACCTTCCGAGACAAATAAACACTTGGGGCACATTTTTTGGGGGGGTCATTTTTAAAATGTTCTGGCATTAAATGCGCCAAAAGTGATTAATCCGCCTAATTGACCCATGTATGGTACGTTGAACGAACATGCTTGGCGCACTATGCACTACACTCGGCATCCATAACATAATGCGCCACAATGCAACACAGTGCATCGCCATTAACCAAAGCCAAAATATACAAAAGGCTTTAACACAATGTTTTATTTTATTTAAAAATGCCCAAAAAAATAGTCATTTCAGTTACCAAATAACATTGCTACACAAAACAGGAAACCCAAGGCTAAAATTGTCCCCACTAAGACCACATATCACCAACACAAGTGACTGAATTTAAAAACCGCAACCCCCATAAAAAATATCACCATCCATGTGACTGAAAAAATACCACCACACCATGACCACATATAACACCACATAGTGGGCTGAATAATACACCATACCATTACTGAATACAAACCATTTATACAACAACCAAAAATTAACCCGGGATTTCTGTGACTATTTCAGTAAAATGGATACCAGCTGTAAAAAAGGCTCTGCAGACATATTAAAGGGGTTACAGTAAATTTTAAAACCAGGGGCTTTACAGGAGACATCTCTGAAGATTTTCTTTTCTCTTCCTTTTTTCTCTATCTGTCCCGACTGTCAAGAGTTTCTCCCGGCCCTGAAATCCCTTCCCCTGTTGAATTTACAAAACAAATATCTTAGACTCCTCAATTTATCAGGCTTCTCTACCAATTCCTATCTCTGTATAAACTTTTTTTATTTTTTGGGGCCCCAAATTTGGGAATAAATTTCCCCCTTGTGCTCCAAACAGTAAAAAGGGAGAAGGTACACCCCCCAAAATAGGGAGGGGACCTAATTAAGGGAGGGGGGGGGGGGGGGGATATAGCATCCCATTAAAGGGGGTAAAATATAGCTCCCCCAATAGGTAGGTTAAACTCATTTCCCCTTTTTAAGAAGATATGTAGTTATAAAAGGCTACCCAATTTAGTAGAAAAAATAGATCCCTATTTTATATTATAAGGCCCCCCGCAGGTAGTTATTTGCCCCCTGAAAAGCCCTTTTTGTAGCCCCCCGGGAGCCAGTTTTGTTATTTGGGCCCCCTGGTAAACCATTTTGCCCATTTGCCCCATGTACCCTATAGCAACCCCCTTTAAAAAAGTACAGCCCCCTTTAGCCCAATTTGGTTTCCCCCTGTAGCCAGGTAATACCCCTCTTTTAGCCAGATAATTGCCCCATGTTTGCCAAAATAGTTTGCTCCCTGAGCCATGTAACACCCCCCTGTAGCCATATAGTTGCCCCCGTAAACCATGATTTGCTCCCCGTAGCCCGAAGTTGCCCCTGTAGCCAGTTTTCAGCTGCATGTACCAGGTAATTTTTTCCCCTGGAGCCAGATAGGTAGCCCCTGTAGCCATGTAATACCCCCTGTAGCCAGATAGTTGCACCTGTAGCCAGGTAGCAGCCCCCTGTAGCCAGAGAGTAGCCCGCTGTAGGCAGAGAGTAGCCAATTGTAGCCATGTAACACCCCCTGTAGCCAGATAGCTGCCCCTGTAGCCATGTAGCAGCCCCCGGTAGCCAGATACTTGCCCCCGAAACCAGGTAGAAGGGCCCCCCGTAGCCAGATATAGGCCCTTTGCCATGTAGCAGCCCCCGTATCCAGAACTAGCCCCTTTTACCTGTTAAAACCCCCCCGTAACCCAAAAGTTCCCCCCGTAGCTTTAAAGATAATAAAATTTTAAAAAAAAATTACCTTCCCAGGACCCCCCAGTGAGGCCAGTTCGGGGGCTGGTGGGTAGTGTAAGTGGCGTGGGCGCCATCATGCCGCTTAAAACCCAAAGCAAAAACTTGGAAAAGGGGCTGGAAAACCTCAGCTTCGCAGGGGGGGTAGTGAAAGCTGGGGCGCCCCTTTCAACGCTGCTGTGTATGTACACATGACTGAGAGCGTACCTACGGGGGGGAGGAGGAAAGGGGAAAGATCCCTCCCCGCTCCCCCGTACCCCGGAGCTCCCCCATGCGGGGCTGGTTTGTCTCTGATGGCTTTTTTTTCAACGCCGGGGCAGAGTCAGAACTAATCACCGGGGAGGGGGGGTGGGCCCGGGCCCTGGGGTCCCCCTCGGGTGAGCGGAGCCCCGGGCGATTGACCACCTAGCCGCTCCTAGGAAAAGGCCCTTGGTAATTTTTGTGTGTGAAATTTCACATGTTTGAGCCTTTTCTATTACAATCACCAAAGTTTCTTGAAAACCGGGCCCAAAACAGATGCGAGGGGGCCTCGAACCCCTTTGGCCCCCATTTTTTTATGCACATTTACCACTCTAATATATTTTAGGTTTCATTTTTTTACTGGGAAAAAATCGTGAAAAAAAGGGCCCTTTACCCCCAAAATTTCCCTTAAGTCACCCTTGAGGTCTAAAAAACCCGCATTTAAAAAAGTAAAAAAAAAGGTCCCAAAAAGGGATAAAGTAAAAAAATTTCCAAAGGTAAGATAAGGGATTTCTTACCTATTTCCTTCAGCTCTGGCCATGGAAACCATTGTTCACTATGGAATGGAGCTCTGATATTTAGCAGTGCTAGTATTATGCATGAGTGACTGATCTGTGCATTTTTTAACTATTTAAAAAGTTTTAAAAATTTTATTGTATTTTTGGTAATTGGGTTTATGTGGGGTATCAAACGAGTTACATATAGTAAGGTGGGTTTTTCATTATAGATTAACTTGTGGAAAAAAACGTAAATCCCTGAAAACATTTGTGAATAAAATAAGATATTAATAATTTTATATTGGCGTTCTACCAAGGCATTCAGCACTAATATAGGCACTCACTCAATGCTACCATAAGGCCTAGTGGCAATAAGTTTTTATATAAAACTTTAGTAGTACTTTTGGATTCTTTTTTAATTCCTGTGAAATACTCTCCATAGATTATTTTATCCCACTTGAAGTAAATTTATCAGTTCATCATAATAATCGAACTGTATCAGTTACTAAATATTTGGATGGATATTTCTTTTTTTCAGTGCCATTGTGTATACTGAATATTTTGTCATATTTTACGGTAAATACAGAAGTTTTTATATTTGTCTCAAAATTCATCAAAGTCCTGAATACTGACATGAGTTCTTCTTGCCTGCAGGTTCGCAGTATGAGTAAAGCTTCCAATGCAGGATTATTTGAGGGAGATGAGGTGATTTCTATTAATGGGACAAACTGCACGGACATCCCATACTCAGAAGTTGTGGCTCTTATTGAAAAATCACTTGATAGCCTTCAGATGCTTGTAAAAAGGTAAGAAAATATAGAATAGAAGACGTGTAGCAATCACATTTCTGATTCAAACTGACCCGATGTTTGTGAATCGTGTGGCATAATTAGTTGAGGTTTATGCTGCAGAAATCTCCTTCTCCCTAGATCTCTTAAAGGGGTTATCTCACTACAAAGATTAGCTTTCAAAATGTAGGGAACACTAAATGAAGACATTTTCCAAATATATTGCTTTGTTCATCTTTTTTTGTTAAGGAGCTACAAGTGATTTTATCACCTTCTGAGGGCTCTCAGGTTTCCCAAGTGACCGACTTGTGTACTCTTTTCTCCCCTGTTTGTTCTGTTTGTTCTATCTGATAGCAGGGAGTGATGTCATCACACAGGTAGTGTCCACAGTGTGAGCGCTTGTGTGTTATCTGATCTTTCAGACAAAAGACAGTAATTACTCTACTGTTAACATTAGCTCAGAATCTTCTCGGGAAACCTCAGAGAAGGTAATTTATTAATCTAGACTGATGAACAGTGAAGTCTGAATACAGGGAGCTCATATGCTAATTACAGACAGCTTGACCAGGAAGTGACAGAGCAAAGCAGCATTATTTCATTCATGCATCCTTTGAAACTTTGAGATGAGACAACCCCTTTAAATAATATCTACACAGCATAAGTTAAAATACCATCGTTAATCTGTATTTTAACTTTGGTGTACATCGGTTTTTGTCGCAGTTTTTGCAGATAAAAACATACTTGCAGGTTTTTTTTAGGGTGTTCATAATGATATGTTATCTGTATTCTACAGGTTGATACACATCCAGCAATACCAAACACGTAGGGTTTCCGTATAGTTTTGGTACCGTACTAAATTCCAAACATTTTGGAAAATTTGCACTGCGGCCAATAACTCTTTGTACTAACACCTATGGACTTGAATGAGGGCCTTTTTTTCTTGCTGAAGTGTACTTTTTATTGGTACCAGTTTGGAATACATGCTACCTTTTTGATCAATTTTATTCCAATTTTTAGAGGAAGTTAAATGACCAAAAAAACGCAATTTTGCCGTTTGGAATTTTTTTCTTCTATGGTCTTTAGCGTACGTGCCAAATTATGTTATATTTTAATAGGATGGACTTTTTTTGCCGGGGCAATACCAAATATGTGTAACTTTTTTATCATTTTATTTATTTTTATTTTTTTGCAAAATGGCAAAAGGGGGGTGATGTGAACTTTTAATATTTTTTTACATATTAATTTTATTTTTATTTTTTTTTACTGTAACTTTGAGTCCCCCTAGGCCGGAAGTGGGGAAATCGAAAACATCGCAGTGATGGAAGCCTTCACAAGGATGCCATGTTCACCAACTGGAACCCTGCCGCAGAGGCTCCGATTGGAGTGAGGAACGGTGCGCTGCACCATTTTTCATTGATTTAGATGCCGTGGCCATCTTTGCCATGACATCTAAAGGGTTAGAGGGCATGCGATCCCGCTGCAAGGCCCCTTAGTGATCATAGGACGTACTCGTACATCCAGGGTCGATAAGGGGTTAAATATAAATCACAGAAGACTAGAGACTTATTACTGATCCTCAGACAGTTCAGTAACCAGTTTCCAATAGGACTCAGAGCAGCCACAATGCCATATGGAAAAGTTTCACAGGTGCAATGTACTAATAGGCGACCACTCACACAACTTCTATGCATGAGAGCAGGGGCTACATTAATATCATACCTGCACAAAAAATTTTAAAAAATTATATAGGGTGTCAGTCACACAGTTATGTATATTGCTTTATACTGGCGTAACAGCCTTCATGCTTTGAAAGTGTGTGAATGGTTGCCTATTCATACTTTGCACTTGTGGATCTCTCTTATATGGCATTGTGGCTGCTCTATTGAGAACTGGTTTCTGACCTGCCCGGGAATCAGTATGTAAGCCTCCATTTCTCTGGGATTAATATTTAATTCTTGTCCCATTTCTTCGGTGATATGTTCTTAAAGATACAGAGCATCCAAATGGAAGATGGACAAAGCAATGGTATAACAAATGATTATAAGGGTGAGATGGCAATGGCTTAACAGTGTTCTAGACAGATTTGGAATTAGGGGAGAATTTCAAGTTTTCATAGATGTGTTCTATCGAAATCCGGCTGCGGCAATTTACACTCCAGGCTTTCGGTCAGCTAAATTCCTTTTAGAGAAAGGCTGTCCTATATCACCTTCACTTTTTAATTTAGCACTAGAGCCCCTGATTAGAACTTTGACAGAATTAAAATAGGGACACAGGAACTGAAGCGGACAGCTTTTGCTGATGACCTTTTATTGTTTATGGGTGCTTCTGGTGACCAACTTCATAAAGCCCTTGGCGTCATAAAACAATTGGGCTCTTTCTGGCTTTCATATTAACAAAGATAAGTGTGAGGTTATGGTTACGGTGTGGTAACACTAATGGCACATCAAAAATGAAAGTAACGGGCATCAGTTTAGCACAGAGATTCATTAAATATCTAGGTATCAAGATAATGAAAGAACCTTTTTCTACATACAAATTAAATTATCCTCATTTATTTGATAAAATACATAAAGAACTACAGTAATGGCAGTCTTCCATTATTCTTGCTAGGTCAGGTTCATTTAATCAAAAGGATTTCATTTGCCAAACTGTTATACCCTTTACATTTTACTCCAACATCTAGATGTAAATGCATACAATAAAGTCGTATCCAAACTTATTTGGAATGAGAAAAGGCCTAGAATAGCTATGCTTTTAAAAGGGGGTTTTCTCACTACAAGGATTGCTTTTTATGTTTTAAAAATCTTTCAAAAACAAGTCACTTTGCAATATGTTTCTATTAACAGTAACCTACCTATTCCTAGTTATCCCCTTTTTATGGGCTGCAATCAGCACCTCAGGTCACTATAGCTACAGACCTGTTTGATCTATCCTGATAGGCTGACAGCACTGGTTGCTATAGCAACAGACTAGCTTCTACGCAGCCTTTGTAAAGCCAGTAAACACGCCCCTGAATTCAAATTAAACCCAAAAAAACAGGACTAAGGTTAAATAAATCAATTTGGGGTAAAGAAACCCCTTTAAACCCCAAGTGCACAAATTTGACTTAGTTCTTAAAGCGGAAGTATCGCTTCATCAGTTTGTGTGTTTCATTGTATTTTCAGTTTCTCAGCTCTACAAATCCAGAGGCGTTTCTTCCCCTCCCAGTTGGGGGTTTCTTAACTGAAGGGGGATGACAACATTCCCTCCTTCCCTGTTCATGCTTGCTCCCGAGTCAGTGTGCTCTCCCCCCCCCCCCTCTGTCTGAGTCCACATGTCACTGTGTCGTTCCTCTCCCTGTGCAGTCTTATTTTGTAAGAGCTGTTTGTTTACATACCACAACCCTGCATTCAGCTAGACAGCCTTTTTATAAATTTCCCAGAGCACTGATCTCTTCTCCTCTAAACAGCTGGGGGGTTTGTTACAGTTGAATCCAGTCTTCTTGAACTCATCCAGAGCACAGATCCATCTCCCTTCTATGTTTACAACAGGGCTTAGTCACCAGGCTTCCTGAGTTTCCTAGTAGTAACACTCAGGGTTTTCTGCTTGCTGGCTGTGCAGAGTAAATTGTTGCTGGCCCCTTATTCTGAGTGAGAGAGGCAGGAATGCACACTCCCGTGAATACGACCAGGGGCCAGACAGAATGTAAATTAGTAAGTAAAGCTGTCAGCCCCAAAGAAATGAAGGGTGGAATCCGGGCCGACACTGGGGAAAAAGTGCTTACAGAAAACGAAGTTTAAAGGGACACTGTAGAAAACAAGACAGCTTTACAAATGACATTCCAATTGCAAGTTGCTTGTTTTCACTGTCCCCTTATTCTGAAAATCATTTAATTTAATGAAACAACCCCTTTAATCTTCCTAATCTGAGGTGTTATAATATTGTTTATTTGTCCAGACATATACTAGACTGGATTCATGCATCTAACTTGTACAGTAAAGCAATCAATCCTATTGAGGGATACCTTGATGTTGTAGAAGGAACTCCACGTTATTTACTATCTTTCCAGCTGTCAAAATATCTGGGACCATATTGAGTGTCCGGCAGGACAAGAGAGCGCATTTTTTAAGATATGGCAAGATTATGGGGTTTCTAAAATTTCTCACTTCTTTCACCCCTTAGAGAATAGGTTAAGAACTTTTGGGGGAAATTTTAAAAAAGGTTTATGAATTTCCGTTACACACTTTTTTTCAATAGTCACAAACTAAATTGTTCTGCTTTTCCTGGCTCAGAGATATCAGTAAGGAAAAGGAAAGCAATAACTTTGATGATTTGGTGGGTGATTGCCTTCATAGGAAGTCTATTTCCATAATCTTTGCAATAATAAGAGATTAATACATGAAAGTTAAAAGTGATAGCAGCTTAGAGACTCTAATGTACTTGTCTTGTTGCTCAGTTGTGCAGCGGGACCTCCCACTTCTCTTTCTACTCTGGTTAGAGCCTTTTTGTGATCTCATCTGAAGGTATTAGTACACACCATTGTAGGAAATCTTCAGTTTCTTGGCAATTTCTCGCATGGAATAGCCTTCATCTCTCATCACAAGAATAGACTGTTGAGTTTCACATGAAAGTTCTCTTTTTCTGGCCATTTTGCGAGTTTAATCGAACCAACAAATGTAATGTTCCAGATTCTCAACTAGCTCAAAGGAAGGTCAGTTTTATAGCTTCTCTAATCAGCAAAACTGTTTTCAGCTATGCTAACATGCTTGCACAAGGGTTTTCAAGGGTGTTGAAAATATCCAATAGCTTTCTTACACAGCAATGCACCATTAGAATACTGGAATGATGGTTGTTGGAAATGGGCCTCTACACACATATGTAGATATTGTATTAACAAACAGACGTTGGCAGCTAGAATAGTCATTTACACATTAACAATGTATAGAGTGTAATTCTGATTCATTTAATGTTAGCTTCATTGAAAAAAAATGCTTTTATTCAAAATAAAAGGGAAATTTTTCAAAGGACCCCAAACTTTTAAACATTAGTGCAAAACTTTTAAAACCCTGAAAAATTATGAAAATTTTAATATACAAAATGAATGACACGTTTACATTTCACTACTGTGTATCTTTTTGGGGATTAAATTTTTTTCAATAAAAGGGTTTGAAAAAAAAAAACCCGATTTTTAAATAAAAATTCTTGAAAAAAGGAAATTTTAAAAAAAATTAAAGGTAAAAAACAAAAATTTTATATTGACACAAAAGTGGCATATTTGTCTAAACCCAAAGGGGTTAAATTTTCCCATGCCAAATTTACCAATATGTTTTTTGAAATGTGGGCCCCAAAGTTGCCCATAAAAGATTTTCAAAAAATTTTGCCCCAAAGTGTAAGAAATGTTTTAAATTTTTCTCTTTGATCACTAATAAAATTTGGGATCATTTAAATTTAAAGCAAAATGAAAAAAAATTTATTGCACAAAAATCTTTTAAATGTTGAAACCCCCTCCATGAGAAAAAGAGTGTCGTCAAAAAAGTGAGGATTTTGTCTCCCCAAAAAGTAAATGCTGTCCTAGAAAAAAAAGGCTTTTTGGGGTCCTCCCCACATTTTACATGAATGAAATGCATTGATATTTTTTACCTTTAAAATTTATTACCCCCAGAGGGACCTCCAAACAAGAAAAAGTTTCCATGAAAATGAACAGACACTAAAACCCAAAACCAGGGGGGTAAAAATCATTTTCCTAACCCTTCAAAATAATGTGGGAAAGATAGAAAATGAAAAGCACAAGAAAACAAATGCAAGAAAATGTCAATCTTTTGATGTAAAATTTGCCAATATGACTCTATATGTTATAACTGTTCATGTTTGCTCCACACAAGCAGCACTAAGTAGTGTCTTATTATCAGCCAACTATAGCTTGAGTTAATACAGTGAAGGTTTCCTAAGAAATGATGCTTGGCTGGCATCAGCAGTTACTGTCAGCACAGCATGCATCCTCAGATGTTCACAGCCTTTTAAGGAGACAACAACAGCAGAACACAGCTTGTTTTCTAGCCAGCCAAGTTAACAACGTCGAAATTGATTGCTGTAGAACTGAAAGTTCACAGCTTCTTGTATTAAGTAAGGTTTTGCCATTGATGCATTTGACTTAAAAACACAAAATCCATGGCTAATGTATTGAAATAGAATGTTATTCCTGCACTTTCCCATTTTGGGCTGCCCACTTTTGGGACCCAACAACGGGAAAAGTATCCAGACTTCCTTTTCCTGCTCGCTCCACTACCGTTTTATTTTAACCCCTTTCCCCCGCCACAAAAAACCTTTGGGCCGCCTTTTTCCCCCAACAACATTTTTTCCCCCTAACTAAATTTTTTTTCCCCCTTTTCCCAAAAAATTCGGGGGTTCTTTCCATCCTCCTTCAAACACACCATAATAACCTCTTTTCTTTAAAAATCCAACATGGAAATAGAATAGATCTGCAGCACTCACCATATAAATAAAGGGCATAGGGTATAAAATTTTTGGGGCCTTTTTTGGGCGTATACTGCCCCCCCACCCCCGAATCCCCCTGCGGACGGGGGATTCAGTGTTAGGCGCATTGTTCCCACTTTCACCCTGCCCCCCCCAAATGGGGGGCGGGCAGGGGGCGCGGTGTAGGCGTTCGGGGCTGACCGGCGCCTGGGAATACTCCGAGAAATGAAACGATGGGGGAGTCGGAAAAGGGGAGGCGAAGTGCAGCGCCGGCAGCTCCGACAGGAAACCCCGGGTTTTTTTTGGTCTAAATCCCCCCGCCCAAAAAGGCGAAGTGAACAGATGGGAACATCGGGGAAGCAGGAGTATATTCCAAAAAAATCCGCCTTTTAAAAGGGGGAAAAACATTGTCAAAAAAGAGCCAACCTAAAAAAATAAACATTTTTAAAAAAAAAAAAAACATTTTCCCAAAAAACCTAGAAGGGCGAAATAACAAATTTTGATTTTGGAAATTCCCCGGGAAAAAAAAAAAATTCAAATTCAAAAAACCTATTCTATTGGGGGCATAAAGGGCCCAAATCAAATTTGGGAGCGACGGGAACCCCTTAAAAAACCAATGGGGAAAAGGATTTCCCAAAACAAAAACCCACGGGGGGAAAAATTTTCAAAATCAGTAAA
Source organism: Phyllomedusa bahiana (assembly GCA_025379985.1). NCBI lineage: Eukaryota > Metazoa > Chordata > Amphibia > Anura > Hylidae > Phyllomedusa > Phyllomedusa bahiana. The sequence continues at coordinate 101,750 of JAODAL010005225.1, forward strand.
CATCCCTGAAAAAAAGCTGATTGGCTGAGCAAGGGGGGGGGGTTTGGGCTAGCTCGCCCCCCATCAAATAGGAGCGACAAAGCCCCCATTCTAGTCTAGGAGAAGTTTAGACCAATCAGAACCCAAATGGGGGGAAAATTTCCCAAATACAGTAAAAAAAAACAGAAAAGACTGATTGGCTGAGCTACGGGGGTTTTGGCTCCCACCAATCAGAGTGCGATACTTCCCCCCAAATTATATTTCTATGGGGGAATGGGGGGGCACTGAAACTCGGCACTCACCCCAAAGCAGCATAAAAGGATAAACAAAAAATTTTTTTTTAAATGTAAAACTTTAATCAAAAAAGAGCCAAACCCCTTTTTTAAACAAATAAAGCATTTAAAAAACCCCGAAAAAAAACCGTTTGCCCCGCCGAGCCCGGCGCTACATAGGAATTGCAATAGGAAATTCCCGGGGAAAAACATAATTCAAATTTTTTACGCAATTCTCTTTGGGTTGGGCCATAAACCACCAATTCAAATGGGACGAAAAAGTCCCCATTCTAACCTAGGGAAAGGAGTTTTTAACCAATCAGAAAAAAGGAGCGACAAGCCCCAATTAAACCAAAGGAAAAAAATTTGGGACCAATCATATTAAAAAGGGGGACAGTTCAAAATACAGAAAAAAAAGGCAGAAACAAGCTGTTTGGGTTTTTGAAGGGGCCCGGGGGCTCGTCCGCTTACCCAAATTCAGTGTGCACTACTTTCTCATAGAGTTCTATGGGGAAAAAAAATTTCTGAGCGCGTTGTTTTTTGGGCTAATTTCCCAAAGGGGGCGCCGTTTTTTTGGACCAATGGGAGAGCGAGGACGCTCCTAGGGTTTTTCTAATGCAATCTGAAAAAAAACCCGTACATGGCCGAAAAATTCAAACACTACAAAGGGTCCTAAGTTTAATAAAACAAATGAAAATAGGGGGGTTAACAAAAAAAAATTTTAAAACCCAAAAAAATCATTTTTTTTTATTTCTTTATTTTCTTTGCACCCCTTACAATTAAACCTTTGGGCAAAAACAAAATAAAGAAATAAACATATTTTTTTGTTTTTTTTTTTTTTTTTTTTTTTTCTTTTTTTTTTTTTTTTTTTTTTTTTTTTTTTTTTTTTTTTTTTTTTTTTTTTTTTTTTTTTTTTTTAAACCCCCAAATATTATTATTCGTTTTAATACACATCGGACAACTTCGTAGTGTTATAATTTGATTTGGGCCATGCCCCAGTTTTATTTCAGTTTGCATTAAAAACCCAAAAGGAAAGCGCGTTCGCTCTCCCTTTTGGTCCAAAAAAAAGGCCCCCTCTTTAATTTAGCCAAATCACAGAGCACCTCAGAATTTTTTTTCCCCATAGAACTCTATGAAAAAAGTAGCTTGCCTCTGTTTTTCTAAGGGCGGACACCCCCCGCCGCTTCAACCAATCAGCTCGTTTTTTGCTTTTTTAAACTGTTTTTTGAATGTCCCGCCTTTGAATTAAATTGGGGTCAATTTTTCCCATAGGGAAAAATGGGGCATTGTCGCCCCATTTTTAAATTTGGGCAATTCTCCTCCCTGGTTAGAATTGACATTGTCGCTCCCCATCTATTGGCGGGTTTTTTCCCACCAATGAAAAAAAGCTTAAACAATTTTAATTACTGTATTTTCCCCCAATTCCCTCAATTTCAGTTTTCCCTTTAGCGCCCGGGCTCCCCGGGGACAAACTTGGGTTTTCGGGTTTTTTTTCTGCTTATTTGTAAAGAAGGGGTTTGGGTCCCTTTTTCTGGGTAATTTTTTTCATTTAATAAAAATAATTTTTTGATTAATACTTTTTGCCGCACGGGCTGACGCCGAGATTTCAGAGCCCCCCATCTTTTCCATAGACTATAATGGGAGAAAGGGTCGCGCTCTGATTGGGGGGATTTCCAAACACCCGCAAACTCACCAAAACAAGCTCTTTTTGTCTTTTTACTGTATTTTGGGAAATTTTCCCCCGTGGGTTCTGATTTGGGCAAAAAATTCTCCATAGACCCAAAGGGGCCCTTTTTCCGGGTCCCATTCTGATTTGGGCAATAATTCTCCATAGGTTTTAATGGTTCCCCTGTCCCCCCTAATTTTGATTCTGAGCTAGCCGAGCCCCCCCCCAAACTCACCCGTCACCTTTTTTTCAGCCCTTTTAAAATTTTTTGAACTGGCCCGCCATGGATTCGATTGGGCAAAAATTCCCCAAAGTTTTTTAAAAGGTTCACTGTCGCCGGTTTTCGAAAGACCAATTTAAAATACTTTTGAATTTGAATTTCGCATTTTCCCCAATTTCCAAAACCCCAATTCTTGAATTTGGATATTTTGGAAAGTGATTTTGTTTTTTCATAATTTTTTTTTTTTTGAGGTTTTACTCTTTTCTGGGAAAAGTTTTTCCCCTTTTTAAAGGGGAAATTTTTATTCAACTCCGCACCCGGGGCATGGGGGGAATGATTTCCGCTTTTTCCACCTTTCCCCCATTGGGAAATGTTTTTTTTGGGGCAGTCCCCCCCACGGTGCTAAGCCCCCCACTGCGCCCCTGTCCTCGCACTGGGGCCCCCCAACAAAAATGGCGGGCGCCCGGGGGCTTTTCCCCCCGCATGTATGAGGGGCCTACCTCCGGCGGCAAAACTTAGGCCACCCCCCACTGCGCCCACGGCCCCCCACTGCGCCCAACACACTGGCCAGCGCGCGGCGGCTTTTCCCCCAAAAAAAATGAAACCCCACTAAAACCCCGGCGCCAATCAAAGGCCACCCCGCACTGGCCCGGGCCCCACCCCCGCCCTAACACACCCCCAAAAAAGGCCCGGGGGGACTTTACAGCAAAGTAAGGGGCGCGCCCCCCGGGCCCCCACAAAATCAGGGGCAGATTCCGGGCCCGGGAAAAATGTCGAAAAAGGGGCGCCCCGGGCCCGGCGAATTTAACAGTCGCCCCCAAAGTCTTTATTTCAGCATGGTCATCCCAAAATGTACCACAGAAACTGGCATAAGGGCCCCCTTCCAAATTTTACGAAGCGAGAAAACATCATAGAACGAAACGTTTTCTTCTTTGAAAGATCTTACCTTGCACTGTGAAAAAAAAACTTTATATGGGACTGCCCCAAACAAAAATTTTATCCTTGTTGATTCTTCTTGTCTCTCGCTAGTTTGTTGAGAACCTCGGGAAATAAAAGGCTTTTTTGCCTGTTTTTATGCGTAAATGAAGTTTTTTTCTGATGGGGGTTTTTTCTTTTTCCCCAAATTTTATTTTTAAAAAAACCCATCGGGAAATGGATTTAATACCCCCATCTCGAACCTTAAATCAAAACTCTTTAATATTTTTTACTCTCACGCAACTATTTCCCTTGTTAATTTCTTTTCAATCCTTTTCAATTAAGTTTTCGCACTTTAAATCTCCCCGAAACTTTTCTGCAAGTTTTCAAAATGTTTCCCCAGGCAACTCTCAGGCAAACTACTAAACTACTCTGTTGCTTGTTCTGAAACCACGAATTTTTGGGCCCACTCCTCTTAGCCCTTTTTAGCCGTCTCAGTGTAAAGGCCCTTTTAAAAAGACTTCATGTTTAAAGTCCCTTCCACAATTTTTTAAATGGGAATTAAAAGGGCCCCAAAGAACATACTTCAGAACATCCAATGCGTTGCCCTGTTTGGAGATCCAGTTTCTGGGCAGCACACAGCACATTTATATAAATAATAATTATATTTTAAATAAAAATATAAAAAAAAATATTATTAATATATAAATATATAATATATATATATAACTCACACACACACAGGGGGAAAAATAAGTATTTGAAAATCACATACTGAAAATCACATTGTATGATTTTGAAATAGTTTGCATTTTATTGCAAGAAATAAGTGTTTAACACTACCAAAGCAGAAAACTGACTCTCACGAGCTGTTAGTTTTTAAATTTCACCTGTTTTTAACTTGTTACGTATAAAAAACAGCTTTCCACACACCAGTCACACTCCAACCCTCCACCATGACCAAACCAAAGAGCTTCTAAAAACACCGGGACAACTTGTAACCTGCAAAAGGCTGGAGAGCTACAGGGCAAAGGCAAGAAGCTGGGGGAACGCAACAAATTTATCAATTTTTAGAAAATGGAAGAAAAAGCGGGGAGTCTGCACTCTCCTCAGTTTGGGGGTCATGCAAGATTTACTCAAGGGGGGGAAGGAGATTCGAGAAAAGGGCAGGAATAGCCCAGAATACACAAGGCCCGGTCAATGGCCAATAGAGCTTGACCAAGTTCACACTACCCCCATGAATTTAAATCCTCAGGGCAACGCAAAGGCCCCCCGCCTCACCAGCACATGTCCAGGGGCTTTAAGTTTACAATGACTATTGGATGACCGTGGGAGATGGACAAAGGTCAAGTGGTCAGATGAGACCAAAATAGAACATTTTAGTATAAACTCAAATCGCAGTGTTTAGAGGAAGAAGGATGAGTACAACTCAAAGAACACCGTGAACGATAGCTGTGGCAACATCATATTTTGTGGGTGCTTTTCTGTAAAAGGGACAGGACTGCACCATATTGAAGGGAGGATGGATGGGGCCATGTATCAGTAATTCAGTAATAGTACTGAAGATGGGTTGTGGCTGGATCTTCCAGCATGACAATGACCCAAAACACACAGGCAGGGCAAGTAAGGAGCATTTCAAGGTCCTGGAGGGGCCTAGCCAGTCTCCAGATCTGAACCCAATTGAAAATCTTTGGAGGGAGCTGAAACTCAATGCAGCCCAGTGACAGCCCTAAAACCTGAAAGATCTGGAGAAGATCTGTATGGAAGAGTGGTCCCTGCTGTAGTTTGTGCAAACCTGGTCAAGAACTAAAGGAAAAATTTGACTAGTGTTGAGCGATTATTATCGACAAAGTTGAAATCGGCACGGTTTTTATGTTGATCGGATTTTTTAGATCCCGCAATAATTTAGGTTAAAAATCTGTGCATAATCTATTAATATCGCGCCATTTTCGGCGCTTCCTTATCAATTTTGGCCCAGCAATCACTTACAGAATAGAGCAGGTGGAGCATGAGTGTGCGACTCATGACAGGGATGTGTAGGTTCGATTGGCTGGAAAAATCACATGAACTGATTTCATAGAACAGCCCTTCCTGTTCATGATCAGTGTGTGTCTATCTCAAAGGATAGGACGTGCGCTCAGTCTCTGTGCAAACAGCTCAGCGAAATTATCTAATGTATCACAGAGACACTATACATTAGCTGTAAACCTTAGAACTTAGTAGAACAGGAGATTTGCAGATTTTAGGTAAGTTAGGACTGAGAATTTATAAGAAGGAGTATCTACGCTAAAAGGTCAATAGGGAGAGCGGGGGGCGGGAGGGCTAACTCAGACAAGCTCTTTAAAGGATACTGGATATCGAGCACCTCCAGACTTAGTGTATACATTGCGTTGCAATAGCTTTATTATTAACAATTTCCTGTTGAAAAAATATACTTTGGATGTTTTGGGCAGCCTGAACTTATATTAGGATACAGAACTTTTCTGTACCTGCAGGTCTATAGTTAGTGCAAAACTCCCACTTTTAATATTAGTATACAATTTCAGATAGTGGATTTTTTTTTCACTTTTGGGTCAGTCGAAGCTTTGTAGAAAGAGGGACCATGCCACATAAATATGAATCCGCAAATTTGTAGTCACCACAGGTTGAATAGGTGCCACAAATTCCATATTAAATACCGTACACATTACAGAAACGTGTTAATTTTTCACTTTGGCGCAGCCAGCTTGTTCGATAGAGCCACCTTGCAGTTAAATTTGGAATCCAGCAAATATTGTAGTCACCACAGGTGTAATGATAGGACCGCCAAAAATACTTTTATTATCCGTATACAATTCAGATACGTGTTTTTTTTTCACTTTTGGTCAGTCAAGGCTTTGTTGATAGAGGTACCTGCAGTTAAATATGAATCCAGCTATTTGAGTCACCACAGGTGAATTGATAGGTGCCAAAAAAATACCGTTTCTTATCCGTATACATTTTCAGATAGGTTTTTTTTTATTTCACTTTTGGTCAGTGCAAGTTGTTGAAAAGGTACCTGCACTATATATTTGAAAATCCAGCAATTTTGTAAGTCACCACAGGTGTATTGATAGGTGCCAAAAATACATTTTATTATCCGTATGACCATTTTCAGATAGGTATTTTTACACTTTAGGACAGACAAGTGTGGATAGTGGGGCCAGCCTCAACTGTGTTTTCCAAGTAAATTTCCAGGCAAGACAGTTATAAATGTTTCTTTGTATTCCTACTGTTTTGACCACAAGATGCCGCTATGCCACATTTCCATATAATGCAAATGAGGGACATGCATAAGACTGGCACATGGTAGTAGCCATTTTTGAAAGCGCTTAGATTCAGAGGAGAACGACTGAGACAATGACGAGCAGAGAAGGAGCAGGAACCACAGTTGTATCCAGAGACAGAGTGGGAGCCTGACTGTCCATACCGACCCATCGCAGAGAGAGAGAGAGAAGAGAACTCCTGGACAAGAAGGACAAGCTGCCAAGCTAGAGGAGGAATGTCCTGCGCCGGACCATCCACTCATCCACAAGGATCTTCACCGGAGGACAGGAAATGCCGGCCATCATTAAGGTAACCCAGTGGATGTGCCCGCCAACAAGCCACAGTACTGTGAGAAGGCCAGATATTAGATTAGATAGTTTAGGCTCATTACAGGCCAAAGGAGGGTTGCCCCAAGTACATCCTCCTGTTCAGGTCTGGAGAGTTTGATAATTACACCGTAGCTTCTTGAACCGTTCATTTGTGAGGGAAAATTTGTGTCCACATGGTGTTTGGGAGGGAAGTGGGTAAATCCAAAAAGCTGTGTAAGCCTGCTTGTGCTGCACCACGAGCCCCTGCAACTGCCAACACAAACAATTGTTCCCGGAGGTGATTACGGAAGGTAAGGGGTCATCGGCCTTTTCCGAACCCCACGTTTGGTAAAGTTACCAGCATCCGAGATACACTTCTGGCGCGCGCTGGTGCAGCACAGGGGCCCAGGATACGTAATTGTAAATTTGTGTTTGGTGGATCTGTTCACATCTTGAACCAGAAAAATCATAAAACAAACCGGATGTTTGAGCTGGTGTTGGAGTCGTGTCATTTGTCCGTTACTTCGCTGTTAATCCGGAAAACCTTCACCTTCGGTACTCGGGGCTTACCAACTTGGCGTAGTCGTTGCAGGATACACGATCGTTAAGGACTGAGCTGCGGCGGGAGATCTTCCCGCCGTCAATGGCGCCGTCCCAAGCCAGCTCAGGAGGCCCCCTACAGTACCCCCAAGTGGAGTTATGTCCCTATAGGGCCACTATTGCAATCCCTGTCCCAAATGTGACGGGTAAAACATGACACGGCAGGGATGGACAAAAAGGGAGCATAGCCGCAGTTAAAATAGTAACTTAGCTCTGTAAAGGGGGCAGAGAATAGCCCTGGGGGCCTGGGGGGGGACGTTTCGGCGGACAGTAATGTGTCGACCTTAGTCAGAAAGGACACGCTGAGAAAATATTCTCGCAGTTGGAAGGGCCAAAACAAGGGGGTCTACCAGAGTGGTGCACCTTCGAAGTTACTTCATCAAACCCCGCAAAGAAGGGAGAGTAACCTCATGCATACTCTAATGCCCTGCATGGAAAAATTGACAATTAGAAAAGGCGGCGAGAACCCAGTGGCTATGGGGCCTTCCCCTGAAGTAGAAATCTACAAAAGACCATTCATTGTGGGACTGTACAATAAATCCTTACGGGACAAATTTCAGGAGATGACCCCGAATGACGGCTGACCTGACGTTTCACAGTGTCAACATAGACCGCTGTAGAGAGGGAAGAGGACCCCATCCCGAAGTGGTAAAGGCTGTGAGTAGTTCCCCAAGCAAGCAGAGAACATGGGGACGCAGAGATCTTTAATGATGTGGTCCAGGCATTACGGCAAGTTGAGAGAACGTTCGGCTTGAGGTGACCCAGATATGGCCAGAATGGTCACAAGCTCCAGAAGTGACTCCCGCATGCACCCCTGTTTCAGATCAGCTCCACAGCGAGGTCCTCGCAAGAGGTCGCACCAGGTGTGCAGAGGTCTAGGGGGCCCCTCTGCTGGGCTTGTCAACAGTATGGCCACATCCTCCAGAGAGTGTCACAAACGTGTAACGGCAGAGCCGTGGTTTTAAACACCACCCGCCACAGTAAGCTGGGCGTCCTGTGGGCGGGCAACAGAGAACCAAAGCCTCAAGCGCGAGGAGCCGCTCCTTACAATAGTAGTCCGATTATGGAATCAGAGCTAGAAGGTGCAGAAATGCACTTTCTGGTTGATACTGGGTTCAGATGTACCCTGATGCCCTTGTAGTTCATTTGAGAGACAATTCGGGCACAAGAAAGCCATAAATAAGGCAGCGTCATTAGGCAGAACGGCAGCCAACAAAGGTGAGCTGGATGTAACATGGGATAGTTTGGATGCAGTCCACTGTTTGGACAAACATTGGCAAGAAGGGAGTTGTGCTGGAGGACCACCCAACCAAGAAGGGGAGTGGATGTGAATCCATGGTCAAGAAACGAGACACCGAGACTTAGATCACCACCTTATGCCAAGGAGGGCCAAAATAAAAGGCAGCGTGCCACCACGCCCGGCCCACTCAGAAGACCAACGACAGATGGTTAGGACAGCAGTCTGCAGAAGAGCCCCACATACCAGTCTACCCATTGGGCACGTGAAGGTGTCAGCGAAGCCCCGATCAATATCCCGCCACGACACTAAAAATATTGATGCTGCCGGTGGGAACCCATATGGAAGTATGAATGGGCTGGAAAGTCCTTGGTTGCAAACCAGTGTCACAAGTAAGATCACAGAACCGACCACTGGTAGCTCGGGCCCTTTGCCAACTGAGGAGAGGGAAGTGTTACCCATGAGATGCTCAACGTCACTGCACAGCGAGTTGAACCATTCCAGCGAATACCCAACTAGCCGAAGTCCATGTTCCTGGAGAAGATATCTCCTGGCGAGAGGACGTCACGCTATGGACCGACAAGAAGGACGCCTGGACCTATGCAGTGGCGTTCAGAAGGGCGAGCCACTGACGGCAGAATGGAATGGCCGGTGAATATGGCCAGATGGAATTTGACTCGCAGGACCCTGACTCCAGGCAACACTCCTGGAAGATAACCCCTCAGGGAATACCAGGAGGCATTCTCGAGACATGATGAAGACTTCGGGTGTGCTTCTACCATCGAGCATGAAATCCCCACAGGGCGATGCCCCGCCCATCAGAGAACGTACCGACAAATCCCGCCCAAAATGTACCAGGAAGTGAAAAGACAGGTTTCCATCATCTGGAGAAACGGGAGATTCAAGAGAGTCTAAGTCCCTGGGCGCCCCTATATATTGGTGCGAAAAAAGGATGGCAGTCTCAGTACTGCATAGACTAACAGGAATCTAAATGCCCAGAAAAGTACCTGAAGCCCTTATTCGCTCCCGCGATAGAAGAGTCGCTGTCCCTCTAGGCCATGCAAAGTAATCATATCAACCCACGACCTGGCCAGCGATACTGTCAGGTACCAGTGGCTGAGAAGGATAAGTGCAAAGACAGCTTTCATTCTGCCTATGGGACACAACGAGTTCATCGGAAGCCGTTTGGCCTACCATCGACCCCCAGGGACATTCCAGCGGCTGATGGAATCACAGTCCTAGGGGATCTTAACTTTGAGGATCGTACGCAGTGAAGCTAACCTGACGATGTGGTGGTGTTCCGGGAATATTTCCCGTTTTACCGACCATCTACAAAACTGCGGCAGGTTTTCTGGAACGACTACAGACCATGGGCTTAAGATCAAGCCAAAGAAGTGCCAGCACTACCAGCAGCAAGATAGTACTTGGGGCATGTTGGTCCTTCGGAAGGGGTACAGCCGGCCCCCAGTAAAGGTTGAGTGCAAGTCCAAAAACTGCCTCGGCCGTGTACACTACGCGAGGTCGGGCATTCCTGGTACAGGCTGGTATTACCGAAGTTTATACCCCGTTTCGCTCCATCTGACTAGCCCTTAACGAGTTGCTTAGAGGAACAGCCGGGGTTCCATAAGAAATTACCCTATTGATTGTGACCTCGGCAGCAAGAGGCTTTTGAAGCTGGTGAAAGGCGCTGACCAGTGCTCCAATTCTGGACAATGCGCTGTATTGACACCCCCTTTCTGCTGTATACTGACGGAAGACTACATGGGTTGGTGCTGTGCTGCTCCCAGGTCCAGGAAGGGTGAGTGAGAGAAATTGCCTATGCCAGTCGGTCCTTGCTGGAGTCAGAGCACAATCCAGACAATTATAGCTCCTTTAAGTTGGAACTGTTGGCGCTGGTGTGGGCCATGACTGAAAGGTTCGCCAGAGTACCTGACAGTGCAGAGTGACTGTCATACCGAAAACAACCCAGATGGCGCATTGAGAATGCTAAGCATGGAGCCCTCGAGCATGAGATGGTGGCACGACTCTCAAAATACCAATTCCGCATTAAAGTCCCGGTCAGGAGGGAAAATGGGATTGCGATCCCTCTCTCCGGGTTCCAGTCAGCATGATGAGAATTATAGGACCAGAATGCCCAATTTTAGCCAGTTTCCCTGCGTTCCATGATGTGGCACACACCGTGGGGTGGCGTCAGGGATGCCGATGTAGTTGGGAAAGACAGTGGCTGATTGCAGAGGTTCCAGGATGGATGCACCAGATTTACAGAAAGTGAAGGGGTGGGTCCGGTCCTCGGTCTGGCCCTGTCCAGAGGAGCAGCCCAGCTGACTCAGGAGGGGCAAAAGCTGTTGAGGCAGTGGGATTAAGCTGAGTGTTACCCAGGGTCTCTGTGCCGACTATCTACTTACAATCGGAGTTGCAGCACAGACAACAGATTGGTTATCACCATGTCATTAGGACCAAGGCTTCTCGGAAGCCCCATGAGAGAGGCGCCCTCTTTGGGAGTGACAAAACCATAAGTGGCATCAACGACTGGGTGTACTGCCCTGACTTTGTTAAAGCAGGGGGTGTCTGAAGCTTGCCTCAAGTTCGACCTGATGGTTATAGTAAGAGCACTGAAACAGCGGCTCCCATTCAGACCAACCGTACTATCTGCGCCCCAAAGCTCTTGATGATTGACTATGTCAGATTGGTACTCTCCTCTGGGCAAAACATATAGATTTGGTCATGATGGATCTTTTCTGCTAAGTATGCCGTGGCTGTACCCACTTGGACACAGACGCCGAGTCTGCTGCTGAGCGGTCTGTAAGCACTTAAATACAGGTGTTTGGGTCCCACAGAGGATACAATCTGACCAAGGAGCATGTTTCCAAGGGGCTATAATGAAGCGAACTGTACCATTGTATGGATGAGCATTCCCCGACTACTCCAGTATCATCCGCAGGGGAACGGAGCATGTGAGCGTTTAACCGCACCCATAACCAGATGCAGTGACTTTAAAGGACAGCCAGAAGCTAGGTGGCCTGAGTACTGCCAGACTGATTGTGTGCCTATAACAATAGGGGCACAGTACCACAGGTTACTCCCCAACCTGTTTGATGGTTCGTACACCAGGTCGAAATTGAGGATCTTCCACATCCCCAGTCCGACAAATCACCACCGACCACTACCACGCCTGGGCCCCAGGAACACCGCCGCCGACTGCGGACGTGCTCAAGGTTGTAGGAGAGCAACTAAAACAAGTGGTGCATCCAAACCCGAGGCCTGTGTCAGAGAACAGTATTTGCCCCAGTGATCGGGTCATGGTCGGGCTAAAAGGCCCATCTAGGGAAGTTTGGAATGGAGGTTGGGAAGGCGGTCCCATAATGTGGTCAGAGAAGGTTGGACCCTCCAACCCAGTCCTATGAGGTAAGCCAATAGGGACATGGGCCCAGCACGAAATCTACACAGAAATGTGTTGAGGCGCTGTGATATTGAAGTGCCAAACTATGCCCGGAATACCTACCCCCTGTTCAGCACGCCTCCCTTTAGTGGCAGGATTGTGGCTGTCCAATTGCCGGACCTCAACAGAGGTTCCAGCTGTGACAATCTTGCCACCCAGGAGAGAGTTGAGCAGCCCAACAACTCCTTCCCCAGGGATGTTCCTGAAGCCCCTGAGCCTATACCCCACAAGACGCCCAGATCCAACGCTTGGTGTACCCCCACAGCGCAATCACAAGACGAAGTTGTGTGGGGAGGGTTTCGCGGAATGCCAACTTCTAGAGGGGTTGTAATGGGATAGTGGGCCAGGCCTCACTGTGTTTTCCAAGTAAAATCCATGCATGACAGTTATGAAATGTTTTTCTTTGTTATTCTAAACTGTTTGACCACAAGAAGCCGCATGTCCAATTTCCATATATGCAAAATGAAGGGACCAGGCATCAGACTGCACATGGTAGGAGCCATAATGAGAATCTGCAGAGATTCAGAGGAGAACAGACTGAGACGAACTGACTGAAAGGGAGGCAGGACCCACATTTTTCCAGAGACAAGGGAGCCTGACTTCCCCATACCGACGCCTCGCAGAGAGAGAAGGAGAAGAGAGAGAAAACCCGAACAAAAAGGAAAAGCGCCAAGAAGAGAAAAATGTCTGCACCGGACCACCCACTTCATCCAAAAGGATCTGCACCGGGGGACAGGAATTGCCGGGCCATCTTAAGGTACCCAGGGGTGCGTGCCGCCAACAATTTCGGGACTGGAGAAGGCCTGATAAAAGTTAGAAGTTTAGGCCATTACAGGCCAAAGGAGGTTCCCAAAGTACACCTCCTTTCAGGGCTTTTAGAGTTTGATATTACACCGTTACGCTTGAACCGGTGTGCACCACAGGGATTGAAAATCCAAAAATACCTTTTTTTATCCTAAACATTCAATAGTTTTTTTTTTCACTTTGGCAGTCAAGCTTTGTTATAGAGGTACCTTGCACTAAATTTTAACCAGCAATTTTGTAGTCCCACAGGGGTTTTGATAGGTCCAAAAATACCTTTTTTTTATCCGTATAATTTCAAAACTTTTTTTTCCTTTGGTCATCAAACTTTTGATAGAGGTACCTTGCCTTAAATTTGAATCCACAAATTTTTTAGTCACCACAGGTGATTTAAGGTGCCCAAAAAAACCTTTATTACGTTACTTTCCCCGAACTGTTTTTTTTACTTGGCGAGGGGACTTTGTTCATAGAGCCACCTTGCAGTTAAATTTTAACCACAATTTTGTAGTCACCACAGGTTTTTGATAGGTGGGAAAAAAAACCTTTATTTTCCCCATACATTTTTAAATACTTTTTTTTTTACTTTTGGGCAGTCAAGCTTTTTTGAAGAGGACCTTTCACTTTAAATTGAATCCCCAATTTTGTAGTCACCAAATTATTTATAGGGCCAAAAACCTTTTTTTATCCGTATACATTTTCGATACTTTTTTTTTTTCACTTTGGGGCAGGCCAGCTTTTGTTCATAAGAGACACCAATGCATTTAAATTTGAAACCAGCAATTTTGTAGTCACCACATGTTTATTGAAAGTTGCCAAAAATACCTTTTTATTTCCGTATACAATTCAGATAGTGTTTTTTCACATTTGGTCAGTCCCCAAGCATTGTTGAAAGAGTACCTATTGCACTTAAATTTGAATCCACAATTTTGTATTTAATTTGAGGGATTTGAGAATAGCTGTGATTTGCCGTCTTTTTTTTTTTTTTTTTTTTTATAAGAACTTTCCAAAACTCTCCATACCTTCTCAAAATTTTATCTTTACTGAACATGGACGAAATTCAGGTGGTACGCGAGCAAAGTAAGGGTAGGACATTGGAAGGGTAGAGGAACGAAGAAGGTGTCCTTCCAGTGCTGGCGCCAACACCAGCCATCGAGATCGTCGGTAGCAGGAACTGTCAGCCAGTCCCTCGCTGGTCATGGCCCGTGTGAACTCAGCAACGACAGCTTCGCCAAACAGATCTTCAGTGGTTAATGCCACCTCAGCATCCAGCAGTCTTACCTCCTCGTCCTCCACCAGTCATAGCCACAAATGTCGTCAGTCAAGCATCATCATCACCGTCCAACACGAAGCGAAGGCATGCCCAAATGTCAACTCGTGTACCCACCACTGTTGATAATCCAATTTCTGAAGACCTCTTTGATGACAAAATGTGTTGGGTCAGAATGCAATGTTAAAAGATCAAGAGGCCAAAGAGGAGATTTTGTCTGCTCTGACCCCAGTTACTGATCCATCAGAGGAGAAAAGGAAGCCGGTCAATCTTTAAAATCCCGGGCATGTCGGCAACGCCTTCAGTGCCGTCTTGCTTGTAGCCCGCAGCTCCTGGATTGCAGAATTCAGGACAACGAAGTCACCTGTGTTGAGTGATGAGATGACGACATTGCGGATTCACCATCCTGGTTCATCTTTCAGCAGAATTTGCTTGCGTGCTCTCATCACTGGATGAGGAGGAAAACGATGGGTAGTGTCACATCGGGCCCTCCTCAAAAAAGGGAGAGGGCGTCCGCATGAATCGCTGATATGAATTCCACCAGCCACGTCAGCGAAACCCCGCTCCTCGCTTAACGCACGTCAAAAAGTTCCATGACCTCTCACGCCTGGGCACTTCTTTGAGCAAGCCTGTGATTCACCTGCGATGTCATATGCACCTTTGCCGTAAACGCATAAGTAGAGCAGGAATCTTAGGTGTTTAACCACCACCAACATGTCTATCCATGCAGCGAATGCATGAGTTGAAAGGAGGCACCACTTGGCCAAAAAAGTGCCAGACCTACTCCGGGCTCCAACCACTGTCACACCCTTGTCTCCGCCTCCTCCTCCTCCGCCACCACCAAGCTTCCTCAGCTGCCGCATGTTTTTCTCAGAGTCATGTCCAGGGATCAGCCTCCGCATCCCCTCCTCCACCGTCGCCCAGTACCATCAGCACCACCAGAGAACCCATCCACCCTTCTCCTTTCGCCAGTTTGACGACCTGCACGCCGTACAGCGCCAGTCTAGCATGACAGCCTTCCTGTCCTACCAGGTTTTTGGGCGCAGAAAGAAACACTTCACCCAAACCATCCAACGCCAAAAGCCTTAATGTCTCATTGCCAGCTTATGGCCTTGGAAATGTTGCCTTTCTGTCTGGTGGCAAAGTATGGGTTCCGCCACGTCATGGCCCTTGCCTGCCCCCAATACCATAGGCCGATCAGGCATATCTTTGCCAGAAAAGCCGTCCCTGCCCAGGCCAGCCACTGTCATCTATAAATTACAAGCGCGTTGTCCTGCATCTTGTCCGAAAAGATCCCTCTGACCACCGAGACATGGACTAGTAAGCACGGCGCAAGGCCGCTTATATCTCTGTGACAGTCTCACTGGATGAGCAAGGGTGGATGTCTCTGGGGTGACGGTGGCTTTCAGGCTCGGCGCACGTGCTCATCCAAAACCCAGGGGATGGGTGCATAGGCTCTTTCCCAAGGTTCTCTGTGCATCACTGCCCAGAGAAACCAGCCGATGTTGAAATTAATTGATATTGTCTTGGAGACCGTCCACACACAGTCATTGAGCTTTGGACGGCTCTCCGCAACGAGACCGAGCCGCTGGCTGGGTGAACAAGGTACCTTGTGCAGGCACGGTGGTTGTGCATAACGGGCGAAATCTGTTTGTCCGCCCTTAAGAACGTTATGCTGGAGCACATTCCTTGCTGGCACAGTCGATGAACCTTATCGTCCAGAACTATTCTAAAGAGCTACCCGGTCTGGACCGCCTGCTGAGAAGGCACGAGGACTGAGTTCGCACTTCGCGTTCGCACCATGCTTCGTCCCCCTTGCTGCGTTCGTCACCTCGGCCTCCCCGTCAACCCGGCTCATTGATGACGTGTCAACATTCTGAATATTCCATACCCTCTCACATGCTCCAGCGATTGTGGCAGCCGCGCAATGCCATAACCAGCACGAATTGACTTCATGGCCTGACAATCACGGTGCGGTACCTCGGTGTGTTGAGCCACGAGAGTGAGGCAGGTGAAGAGCCTTCTGCACCACCTTGGCCAGTTTTGAAGAAGCCACCAAAAATGGGCAGTGCGGACAATGCCCTTGTCAGCATGACGCATTGTGGTGATCAAGTTCTGGAACGAACGTTGGACACGACGGAGAGGAGACGGACACAGATGCGAAACGGAGCCACTCTCTCTGTCGAATCCACAATGCCCTAACAGATTCACAATTTTATCGGTCTTCATTAGGCAGTGGTTCGGGGTCCAGGGCTAGTGCAAGGCGGCGCATCAGCTCTCAGGGTGCATCATCTGAGGCAAGTCAGGGCTGTGTTGAAGCTGTGCCGGAGGAAGCGGAGGAGGAGGAGGAGGTATTCCTAGACACCGACGTTACCGACGTCCCTGCCTTGGAAAGAGGTTGGCGCGAATTTGAGGCGGAGGAGGAAGATGAGGAAGATCAGTTTGCTAGTGCCCCTCGACCCAGAGGCTTGGGAAATCAAGGCTCCATCTCTCACATGAGTGCTTGGATGCTCCATTTCCTCCAACATGATCCTCGCATTAAGGCCATCAAAATGAACAACAGTTACTGGGTGGCCACCCTCCTGGATCCCCGGTACAAAACAAAACTCAGCACTTTCCTTCCACCCACCCAAATAGAGAGTAAAATGCAGGAATGGAGACCTTGCTGATTGATCAACTGGAGACATCTGTTGCGTCTGCTTCACGTTCCTCAAATGTCACGGTGGAACAACATCAGCGACGTGACAGCAGTAGAGTGCCAAGTAGCCGTAGCGGCAGCAGCAGGCAAGGTGGCAGAAGCCTAATGGGTGACCTCTGGCAATCTTTATTTACCACCTCACCAACGCATGCAATGCAGGGCACACATCCAACACACAGAGACCAGCTTAAGATCATGGTGCACGACTATCTGCGTCTCAACACCGATGTTTTTGTATGTGTTCAGGACCCAATAGACTTCTGGGTATCCAAAATGGACGAATGGCCCGAGCTCGCTCGCCACGCCATAGAGGTGTTGTCCTGCCCAGCAGCCAGCGTCATATCTGAGCGGACCTTCAGCACAGCTGGAGGAGTCATTACAGACAAACGCATCCGGCTTTCCACAGATAATGTGGATCGTTTGACTTTCATCAAGATGAATCAGGCATGGATCTCTGATGATGTTGTGGCCCCAATTGCCGAGGTCACCGATTAGTTGCCGGTCTACTTCACATTCCTCTTCAAACAGAAATGGTCCTCTTGAAAACTTTTTTTTAAAATGATCATTTCTTACTGCAATTTTTATTCTCTGTTCCAAAACAGTTCATTTTTGCTGGTATTTGCTGTGGGACGGACTTTCAAAGACAGCATGGTTTCATGACCAAAACCCGTTATTCCATTTGCTCACTTCCATCTTTAGAATTTTCGCATTGATCATGGTTTTGGGTTCTTGTTGCTGTGAGATACAGCTATAATCAAGGTTCCTTTGGAACGAATGTGCTTTTTAAAGAGGCATTGTCACCACTCACAATTTTTTAACAGTGGATTGTGGATTCATTTTTATAATTTTGTGGTCCATGGTGCTGGAGATACAGATATAATCTTGGTCCTTTGAACAGAAGAATGTGGCTTTTAAGTAGTCATTTCTTCTCCATCACAATTTTTACAATGGCTGAGAAGAATTTTTATAATTTTTTGGAATCATGGTGCTGTGAGATACAGCTATAATCATGGATCTTTGGAACTGCATGTGGATTGTAGAGTGCATTTCTCCCTCTCAATTTTTTACAGTGGCTGTGGTGGCTATTGAGAAGTCTATTTTTATATTTTTTGGGGTCATGTTGCTTTGAAATGCAGCAATACTACAGGTCCATATTATAAAAAAAATGTTGTTTCTAATAGACATTGTTCTTCACAATTGTCAAAAGTGGCTCAAGGGTCATTGTTTTGAATTTTTGGGGGCATTGTGCTGTGAAAATGCAGCAAAGACTAAAGTCCCTATTGTAAAAAAATGTGGTTTTCTAACAAGACATTTGTTCTTCACAATTGTCAAGATTGGCTCAAGGTCATGTTGTTGAAGTTTTGGGGGCATTGTGCTGTAAAACACTGCAGCCACTTAACTACAGGTCCAATTATAAAAAAAAAGTGTTGTTTCTGTACAGACATTTGTTCTTCACAATTGTCAAAAGTGGATCATGGGTAAGTTTTGAATTTTTGCGAGCATTTTGTGTGGAAAATGCAGCTAGACTTACCAAGTCCTATTTGTAAAATTGTTGCGTTTCTAACAGACCTTTGGTTCTCTAACACTAATTCTCAGAGTGGCTTCAAGGGTGATGGTGCTGTCAGAACAGGTATAGGTATGGACATGTTAATGGACACATATTGCAAAATGATTGTTTTTGCTTGATCTTTAACATTGCTTGGCAATCCCTGCTAGTTGAGACTCAACCCATTTATAAAATTAAAAAAAATAGAGATAACTAAGACGTGGTGGATTACAACATATTTTAAAAATGTGTTTTCTAGAAATTAACTACTTAAATATTTAGCATGTACAAAAATAGCTGGTACAAAAATTCCTTTGAATTGTACAAGGGAGGTTCAGGGAGACTTGACAAGATGTAGGTTATCAGAGGGACATGGGAGTTTGATAGCTGGACAGAGAAACAAAGAACAAGAAACAGAGAACCATTTCCTCCAGCTCGTTGAGTAAAACGAGAAAGAATGCCAAGAAAAAGGGCACCTGGGTGTGAACAGGATTTCGGGGTTCAACACCAGCATTTCCAAGTGTAAGCTCATATTGGTGCCGCCATCATTCGGAGGGGCAATCGCTTACTCAGGTCTTTGACTGTGTACGAGGTGGCTGGAGGTCTTACCCTACATACTTCCGCTTCCGCACTTGCTCAGCACGACTGTTTTTCATTGCTGCGTCATAAGGGGGATTTATACCGTGTTCAATAAGATGACGGACGCCAGCCTTGGGCTCTCACCGCACCCACTGTAATTCCGGCCCTGGCAGCTGAACCTGCGTGTTAATAGATGACAGATGCTCGGCCTGGGCTCTCACGCACCCACTGTAATGTCTGGCCCTGGCAGCCTGGACCTCCGTGTTAACGATGGCTGACTCGGCAGCACTGGCTCTCACCGTTAGGGGCAATCAGGAGAGCTTCAAATTTCTCTAAAAAAAATCAGATTTTAAAAAAGGTGATTTCTGTGAGGTTAAGTCGTGTCAAAAAAGGCTCCAGGGCTGGACACAAATTGCACAATTTGAGGCTTAAAATTTTCTGGGGCTGGAGTCACTATGGGGTCGCATCATTTGATCTCCAGGGGAGTCTGTCCCTAAACACTGAAGAAGGATTTGGAGGAAAAATGAAACCATTGAATTGATTGGCTGAATCACTCTCAGAAGCCAGGAGGGCAAATGTTTTCTCAACTAAGAAGTGTTTTGGAGATGATTAGGACATTTTTTTTTTTTTCCATTAAAGTTTTTATTGATTTTCAAGGCAAAGTTAATATACAAAACACAGTACCATCAGTACAAGTTATAACAGGAGGGGGGTAGAAGGGGAGGGTGGGGGAAGGGAAACGAAGGGAAGTGAAATGTCATGTATACAATATTTAAAATCATGTTGACAATCAGTTTCACTTTGCAGGATAGCAATATGTCATTACAAACAGCAAAATTAAGTATAATGAACAGTTATTCATTAGTGTACGAAACCATGTAAAAGTTTGACGACAACTCTTTTGTATAGTATATAAATAACTGAGCCGGTCATTAATGAAAGCGCTTGGATGAGGCCCAAGGTAGCCATTTCTCCCTTATTTTAATTAAAGCGTGTGGAGGGGTTGCCAGGTTGGTCTCACAGTAGAACTGTTTATTAACCCTGTGTATGACCTCTGTAAAGGAAGGGGGTTGTGGGGTGTTCCAATGCATTGCAATCGTCGTCCTGGCTGCTGTCAACAGATGTGAGAGGACTGTATGAAATTGATAAGGTACCTCTGAGAATGTGAGGTCTAAAATAGCTAGTTCAGGAGAAAGGGTAATTTTCCAGGAAAAGACTTCAGAGAGAAGTATTTCTAGTTGTTTCCAGAAAGTCTGGATTAAGGTGCACTCCCACCATATGTGCAGGAGTGAGCCTTTGAGGCCGCAATATGTGTGTGTCCCGGTGTAATATGTGAAAGTCTACTTGGGGTCAGATACCATCTGAGATGTATTTTCCTACTGAGTTCTACATGGTTAGCACACCTGGAATGTTTAGAGACTATATTGGCTGCCTTTATCCACTCCGCCGATGAGAATGAACTAGATAGTTCCAGTTCCCATTTCAAGGCGTAGTTAGGTTTGGTACTGGTGTCTGTGTTAGTTAAAGAGCTATATGCAGCTGATAGACCTTTTATGTTACTCTGTTTTTGCCACAAGAAGTTATGTAGCTGTGAGGTAGCTTGACGAACAACTCCCATGCAATGCGTTTGGACAAAGTGTCGTAATTGTAGGTATATGAAAAATTGTTGTCTAGGGATTGAGTAATCTTGTACTAAGTCTACAAATTGTTTGAAGCGACCTCTGTGTAGCAAATCTCCAGTTTCTCTTATGCCATTACGTATCCATTGTGCAATTGGGGCATCTGGTAGGATTACTTGTATGGCAGAGAGAGGACAATGTCGTTTGTCAATAGAGACAATTTGTCTGGTTACTACATGTTTGTACCACACTTGTGCTGCATGCGAAAGCGACAGCAATTCGTATGTTTTAGGGGTGTCTCCACAGAGCATAGCTATCAAGCAGTCCTTGAAAGAACCCTTCGGGACTGTAGAGTTTTCAATAGAGGTCCAATGGTGACCCTCAGGAAGGTTCCAAAAGTAATACAAAGGCTCTAGTATTGACGCCAAGTTATAGTGTAAAAGATTAGGTACTGAGAGGCCCCCTTCTGCATTTTTTCGATATAAACATTGCCTTTGGAACCGAGGTCTCTTCGCTCCCCATATGAATCTGAGTATATGATTCTGAAGGGTAGTTATTAGAGGGACGGGAAAGATAAATGGTAAGCACCTTGCTACATATAAGAATCGCGGTAAGAGAAGCATTTTAGATATGTTTATGCGTGTTAACCAAGATAAGGGGAATTGGTTGAGTCTGGCAATCTCTGTAGTGAGAAAAGAGCTGACCTCTTCTAAGTTTTTATGAATGGTAGTGGTCAAATCAGGGTATATGTTAATCCCTAAGTACGGGACACTGGATTCTGCCCAAATGAACTGCAGGCTAGGTAGTTGACTTTTCAGCAGGGTTCGACCATGTATTGGTAATAAAGTAGATTTTGTAATATTCAATTTATAGTAGGATATCCTCGCATATTTCTCCAATAGAGCCAGGAGTGCTGGAATCGACGATTCTGGTTTACTACACATTATCAAAATGTCATCAGCATAAAGGCTAACTTTGTGCATTTCTTTATCAATCAGTATTCCTAAGATATTTTGATCTTTTCTAATGTGCTCGGCTAAGGGTTCTGCGCAGAGATCATATATCAGCGGAGATAGGAGGCATCCCTGTCTAGTACCGTTAGTGATATAAAAACTCTTGGAAAGAAATCCTGACGAGTAGACTCGCGCGGAGGGAGAGGAATACAATGACATAATGGCAGAGAATATCATTCCCTCAAATCCAAATTTTTGCAATACCTTCCTCATGTAATCCCAGTTTATTCGGTCAAAAGCTTTTTCTCCATCTAAGGAGAGAAGTGCAAAGGGGGTATTTTGTTTTGAAGCTATTTGGAGGATATCCAATACTCTCCTTATGCCATCTCTTGTCTGTCGGCCTTTTACAAATCCCAGTTGGTCTCTATGTATCAGGAGAGGTAGGACATCAAGCAGTCTACCCGCCAGGATTTTTGAGAAAATTTTTATGTCCGAGTTCAGCAGGGAGATTGGTCTATAATTAGTTACCTGATCTGTCGATTTTCCAGGTTTGGGTATGGTGGAGATGGTGGCACAAAGAAGCTCTTCCGGTGGAAAGCCCTTTTGTGTAATGGATTGGAATAAGTTGGCTAGGTGGGGTGTGAGTATAGTATTGAATACTTTGAAGTACTCGTTGGTAAGTCCGTCTGGACCAGGGGATTTATTACATTTTAGGCTTTGTATGGTCTTGCTGACTTCCATGGTTGTAATCGGCTGATTGAGCTTAGATAGTTGATCAGAAGTAAGAGAGGGCAGGGCTAGATTTTCTAAGAAAGAATCTATGTCTGTGTCTTTCAACGACTGCAGTGTATGGTCGGTTTTAAGGTTATATAATGTGCTATAGTAGTCTGCGAAAGCATTAGAGATTTGCCGGGGATCGTACATTTTAGTATTAGAGGGGCCCGAAATGAATGGTATTCTTGTTTTGGCTTGAATGGTTTTCACTCTTCTTGCCAGTATTTTGCTCGGCCTATCGCCCTGAAGGTAAAAATTCTATTTTAGTTTGTTTAGGTAGGAATCATATTGCTGAAGGTGAATGGCACTTAATTGGGCGTTAAGTAAGGAGAGTTCGTCCTTGATAGATTGCGTAGGGGTTGTTTTAAATTGGGTATCTACTAGTTTGATTTTATCTAACAGGTCGCTGGTCTTTTTGTCTCTTATTTTCTTCTCTCTAGCCGAGATTGAAATAAGTATGCCCCTTATATAAGCCTTGTGGGCGCACCATAGTGTTTCTGCTGAGGGGGCCGTGGGGCTGTTTATATCAAAATAGTCTGTCAGGGAGGAGGTAATTTCTGCGAGGGTTGTTGGGGATTTAAGTAAGCAGTTATTGAGACGCCATGGTGAGCAGAAAGTAGAGGAGAAGCGGTCACGAATTGTAAGGTAGATCGGAGCGTGATCTGACCAAGTTTTGAAGCCTATCTTAGAGTCTGAAACCATTTGGAGTGCCTGTCTATTCAGGAGGAAGAAATCTATTCTTGCATGTGAGTTTTTTGGTGCAGAGTAATGGGTAAAATCAAGTTCTCCCGGGTGTGCATAGCGCCAAGGGTCATGTAGGTTCTCTTCTAACAAGAAATTTTTAAGCTCAGGTGTATACCTATTACTCCCTACGGACTTGTCTTTGGTTTTGTCTATCACTATGTTAAAATCTCCACAGATTATTAAGTTACCCTTCAGAATTTTTTTAGCCTTAGCTAGAGTTTTTGTAATAAATGACTTCTGGCGTTTGTTTGGAGCGTATATCACCACAATTGTATACCAAACGTTATTTAAGGTACATTGTACAATCACAAATCTTCCCTTAGGATCTAAGATTGACTGATTCAAGGAGAAAGCAACCGAATCTCTGACAAACATAGATACTCCGGCCTTTTTTAGGTCTAGTGTCGCGTGGAACGCCCAAGGAAATTTTTTATGTTTGAGTCGGAAGGAGTCTTTTCCGCAAAGATGCGTTTCCTGTAGGCACACCACATCGGCACCCGACCTAATGACCTCTCTCCATAAACGCGACCTTTTACATGGGGAGTTGAGACCATTTGCATTTAATGAAAGAAATTTGATCGCCATGGTAAAAGATAAGTAGTATTAGTAGGGATCAACATGAAGCTATCACATGTTTCATTATTATGACTTGGGTACAAATTGGGATACCAAGATACATGGCTACAACTATCTTCTAAGAACTCAAAACCGTTGGCTAACCAATCCAACATGAAAAACTGCGAACAAGGATATCTCCAAGAGTTTTTGGAGATGCGATGGGGGCAAGTTTTTGCCTAAGATAAGGTAACCTAATAAGGGTCAAGCTGCGAGGCCGTGGGGACCTGTAGAGAAAGAATACCTGCCCTAGTTTAACTAGGTAAGTCAGTCATTGGTGCTTGTTCTGGACCTCGTAGCTTTCTCCGACCAGAGAGGGGTAATGGCTTCTGGCCTGCTTGGACCTTTCTTTTGTGGCTTCGTCGTAGAGGGGGTTAGAATTCCCCAGGAGAGCAGAAGATTCTTTGCTGAGGTTGGAGAGTGACATATTGTGGTGCGGTTATCTTTGAAAATCATTAGTTTGACCGGGAATCCCCAGTGATATCCAATGTTGTGTTCTCTGAGAATCTTTGTGAGGGGTGCAAATTCCTTCCTTTTCAGCATCGTGCCTGCTGAGAGATCCGGGAAGATGGCTAAACTGGAAAATCTATCAGGGAGTTTAATTTGGTGTCTCAGAGCTTTGAGGAAGTTGTCTTTAGTTTTGAAAAAATGGATGCGGGCAATTACATCTCTTGGAACTGCTGCGGAGAGATGTTTTGGTTTCGGGAGGCGGTGAATCCGGTCAATCAGTAAATCGGTTTGGGAAGCCTCCGGGAGCGCAATTGCCATCATGTCCGTCAGGAATGGAAAAAGAGCCTCCGAGGAGATTGATTCCGGTATACCTCAAGTTCTGATGTTGTTTCTCCTGGATCTATCTTCCAGATCCAGGATTTTTGATGAGAGTCTTTGTACCTCCTCCTCTAGTTCAGCGTTCGCATCAATGAGTGAATTGTGCGAGGTGGTCAGCTCTATCATTTTCTTTTCAACATGGTCTACTCTCCCTACAAGTGTTTGGATGTCAGACTTCAGATCTGTCATTATTTGCTTAATGTCATTGTGCAGCGTGTCCCTGAAGGAGGAGAAAAGCTTTTGCAAGGTGGCCTCCACTGAAGAAGCCTGATCGGTCATTTCTTGTTGTTCCAGGTCAACTGATTCCGATTGAGGAGAGGAAACAGACAGCTGAGAAAAAGGATTTTGGTCTTCAAGTGATGGTAGCTTTGGAGAGGACTGTTGGAAAAATTGGGTGAGTTTGGTCGGTTTAATGCGCTGAGCCCTTTTGGAAGCACTTCTCATCTTTTTTTGTGTACGGACCGGCATAGGAGAGAGTGCTCTGGCAGAAGATGGAAGTTTTGCCGGTATGCTTCTTTTTTTTTTTTTTTCTCTTCATTCCCCTTTATTTGTCTGTCTCTTAGGTAGTACAAGAGGTTCGAATTGACTGGTTATAGGGTAGGGAGGACTGTATAGGTAGTCTCTAGGAAATTAAGACCAGCAAGGAACTGGAGGGATTCACTTGTTGAACGATTAGTAGTAGGTTATATATATATGGATTAAGATAGAGAGACTCAGTGAACACAGTTCTTAAGATGTGGTGTGTCACAGCAGGGTAAATGCAAAGACGTCCTGTATTATATGCGGAACACTTAAAATGGCCGCCAAATCTTCCCAGAGTACAGCAGGTGTTAGTTTAGTGAACAGCAATGCGAGGTGGAGCAGAGGAGTAGCAACATAGGGTTTGAAATGAGTCCAAGTGGGAATGTTTTCCAAAAGGACTGGATGCTAGGTTTGAATAGAGCTAGGATGATCCTTTATCTTGCAGCAGGACACCCTGCTACGTGCATCTAGTAGGGGAACAGTAGCTGTGTCAAAATGGCCGATGCCACGTGTCAACTTGAGGGTTTCCCTAGGTAGTCAGCGCTCAAACTCTCCAAGCTGGACTGACGCTTGGTCGGGATTCCTCCTAGCTTTTGTCAGCTGAGACCGGAGGAGACCTTTTGCCTGTGGCGCTTAAAGTGCCCGGTACCGGGGCTTTGTATACGTCGGGCGCGCTTATCGGGGTTTCCCGCTCTGGGGATACTCACGGAGCCAGTCACTCACCACCTCCGTTCACAGCGGTGCTGCGGGGCAAACCTTGCTCCCGGGTCTGAGGTGCGGTTATGTTGCGAGACAGAAGGCGAGCACCCGGTCACAATCCCGATCTCCCGCTCACGCTCTGCTCCACGGGAAGGGAGCTGTATTGTGGATGCTGCTGCACTTCACCTCTCTCACAGGGTCCGGGCTGCCAGCGTGTTCCAGGCCGCAGGGTGTCCCGTACTTCTGCGCTCTCCACGGCAAACTCCCGAGGGGTTCCGAGGTGTTGGCAGGAGAGATCAGAGATCCAGGCACCTGGATTTTAGGTAGATGAAGGCAGTATAAGGCTTATTTGGGCCGTGTTAGGGCTTCCCACAGAGCTCTTCTCACACACGTCTTACTCCATCTAAGTCCAAGCCACGCCCCTCCTGATTAGGACATTTGTAGTACTTATGGGGTGTGCGGACGAATTAACACATCTACACATGTAAAAAATACCTTTAAAAACTGCAGGGAGGGGTGTATGTTGTATGTTATCACACTTGAAAAAAAGCAAAATGCTAATAATATAAAACTATAAATAAAACTTCCCTAAAAAAATCCTGTAAACAAATGTCAGTTACCAAAAAATATACTAAATGACAGTCACTGTACAAAATAGCATAGTGCCACTTTGTGATCTGTGGGTCAAACAGGTTTAGGGGTCATGCTGTGTACAGGACAGGTATAGTCAATGTCCAGTTCAACTAAAATGGTGGTTGAAAGACTCCTTTTTCTGGCACATTTTAAATCTGGGGTCATGCAGGTTTGGGGCTCATGCTGTGGCCCAGGACAGGTATAGTCAATGTCCAGTTCAACTAAAATGGTGGTTGAAAGACTCCTTTTTCCGGCACTTTTTAAATCTGGGGGTCATGCAGGTTTGGGGCTCATGTTGTGGCCTAGGACAGGTATATTCAATGTCCAGTTCAACTAAAATGGTGGTTGAAAGACTCCTTTATAGGGCACTTTTTAATCTGTGGGTCAGACAGATTTGATGGTCATACTGTGGTCCAGGACAGGCATAGTCAATGTCCAGTTCAACTAAAATGGTGGTTCAAAGAATCCTTTTTCCGGCACTTTTTAATCTATGGGTCATGCAGGTTTGATGGTCATACTGTGGCCCAGGACAGGTATAGTCAATGTCCAGTTCAACTAAAATGGTGGTTGAAAGACTCCTTTTCCGGCACTTTTTAATCTGGGGGTCAGACAGGTTTAATGGTCATACTGTGGTACAGGACAGGTATAGTCAATGTCCAGTTCAACTAAAAAGGTGGTTGAAAGACTCCTTTTTCTGGCACATTTTAAATCTGGGGGTCATGCAGGTTTGGGGCTCATGCTGTGGCCCAGGACAGGTATAGTCAATGTCCAGTTCAACTAAAATGGTGGTTGAAAGACTCCTTTTCCGGCACTTTTTAAATCTGGGGTAATGCAGGTTTGGGGCTCATGCTGTGGCCCAGGACAGGTATAGTCAATGTCCAGTTCAACTAAAATGGTGGTTCAAAGACTCCTTTTTCCGGCACTTTTTAATCTGTGGGTCAGACAGGTTTGATGGTCATACTGTGGTCCAGGACAGGCATAGTCAATGTCCAGTTCAACTAAAATGGTGGTTCAAAGAATCCTTTTTCCGGCACTTTTTAATCTATGGGTCATGCAGGTTTGATGGTCATACTGTGGCCCAGGACAGGTATAGTCAATGTCCAGTTCAACTAAAATGGTGGTTGAAAGACTCCTTTTTCCGGCACTTTTTAATCTGGGGGTCAGACAGGTTTAATGGTCATACTGCGGTACAGGACAGGTATAGTCAATGTCCAGTGAAACTAAAATGGTGGTTGAAAGACTCCTTTTTCCGGCACTTTTTAATCTGGGGTCATGCAGGTTTGAGGCTCATGCTGTGGCCCAGGACAGGTGTAGTCAATGTCCAGTTCAACTAAAATGGTGGTTCAAAGAATCCTTTTTCCGGCACTTTTTAATCTATGGGTCATGCAGGTTTGATGGTCATACTGTGGCCCAGGACAGGTATAGTCAATGTCCAGTTAAATTAAAATGGTGGTTGAAACACTCCTTTTTCCGGCACTTTTTAATCTGGGGGTCAGACAGGTTTAGTGGTCATACTTTGGTACAGGACAGGTATAGTCAATGTCCAGTGAAACTAAAATGGTGGTTGAAAGACTCCTTTTTCCGGCACTTTTTAATCTGAGTTGGTGCAGGTTTGGGGCTCATGCTGCGTTCCAGGACAGGGATAGTCAATGTCCAGTTCAAGTAAAATGATGCTTCAAATCATTCTGCCTTCTGGCCCTTTCTAATTTGTGGGTCATGCAGGTTTAAGGGTCATGCTGTGCTACAAGACAGGGATAGTGAATGGTGTGTGAGTTTTTTTTCTGTGACTCTTGTTGCCTAATTGCCTTGCCTAAGATGTAGCACGTATCAATTTGACTGTTGTAGATGTTAATTCCAGCTTCTCCTCCCCTGTTTGAGTGTAAGAATGAAGGTGTTGTTCCTCTCCCATAGACTTTAATGGTCATAGGCGATAATCTATTATCGACTATCGGAAATTGTCTTGATAATTGCCGATATCGACTATCGACCCGATGACGATAGTCAACGTAATCACTCATCACTATTCATTATTCATTGGAACCACGTAGATTTTACCAAGAAATCGCAACTCAATAACTATTCTCCTTATTATGCAGTTTTTAGAAATATCCCACTTGTGGCCCATATGCGCTTTTTGACTCTTCCACAGGCCTCAGAATTGAAGGAGCACCTTCTTGTTTGAGAAAAAAAAATTCAGGCTTTATTGGGGTAGTGATGGGCAGTGACAGATGTGGGAACAGAAGTTACAAACTGTCTTTTTAACTGATCAGACCGCTATAACAATATGAGTGAGGGGAACAGGGACTTGGCAATGAAGGGGTTAATTTTTGTGTGTTTTTCACTCTATAAGCCAGTGATGATCACTGGCAGAAAATTGCTGGAACTTGAAAGTGATCAGATCAGACAGCTGCCACAAATAGATCACAGGGGCAGTGAAGTGATTAGGCAGTGGAGGGGTTAATAAAGTTTTTCAGGCTGTGACAGCCCAGATCGCAGCACAGGGCACTAGGACCCAGCACAGAAATACCATCTCCTCACTCTCTCTCACAGACCACAGCCTGGGACTTGTATCAGCTGTAATTGTTGAGTCAGCAGACTGACTGACCAATCCCAGCGATCCTCTGCACAGAAACAGCAATTAGCATAGTGCTTTCATCTTATCTCTGCACAGGGAGACAGAAAGCTTTCATGATGTTCCTGGATGTCATGGTGCATTAACAGGCAGTGAACCATGACGTTCAGGAACATCAGGGTGCCTTAAAGGGTTAAGCAGAGCAAGTTACCTATTTAACTTAGTAAAGCATTTGAAAACAAGCAGAACAAAAAACTGCTCTATCTTTGATATAAAGCAAAATCAGAACAGAGATGTAAGTGGTAATAATATTTATTTCCTTTTGCCAATTAGTTGAGAATACCCCTGTCTTGCAACTCTGGAATTCTTGGTCCCCACTTGTGAAACTGTTTCGACAGGGGGGAATTTTAAAATTGTTACTGCATTATAGTATATTACATATGTTTCTGACAAATGATTCCAGATTTATTACTACTATTAAAAACCTCATTATGTTGTTTGAAATGCTATATTGTTCAACCAATCTGTTTTGATTGTTTCGTGTGCATGCCATCTAAACAGATTATAGTTTACGGTTGGAAATTACTTCTGTATACACGCTTTTCTTCTGTTTTGCTTTGAAAATTCAGTAAACAGAACTTTTGAACCAAACTCTTCGTACTGTATATTTATACTTTGATTCTTATTTGTTGAATCAATATGTGAATTTGCACTTGTGAAATTGTATTTCAACTTCTGTATAATGTATAAAATAAAACAATGCATAATATTTATATCCTAAACACCAAACTCCCACAAAGCTGTTGAGATCCATATCTGCACAATGTGATAGAGTTGCATACTTACAGTATGTACAGTAAACCATTCTTACTTAGTCACGTATGCACATTTTAGAGCTATTTACCTGCAATGTAATCAAGCAGCTTTTGAAGATGCTTTTCATATAGTTATTTCCTTACAACTGTCTCAGGGGTAATATGTTTCACAGTATAACGGTTCCTACAATAAATAGCTTTACCTATTAAACAAATTAAACATTTCTTCTGGCTATAAAGACTTTTTCTTGTTACTTTTATTGCTTTGGGAACTAAAAGTTTATCCAAGCTGATCCTCATTAAATTTATACAAAAAGGAGATTATTTAAAATCTCCATGTGAGTGAGCAAAGAACTACTGTATGTGAATGCAGAATGTGTTCAAAATTGTTCAGCACTGAAATCATCCTTAATTTTATTCTTTGCATTCATTTATATAAAAAAAGGTTGGTATGCGTCTATAAAACCAGCTTATTGCCATGATATGAAATTAATCCTTTTCTCAAATTCTTTCCTCCTATCTACTTGCATTTTCATTTTATTTTAATAAAGTTTCAAAACTTTATTGTTCTATCTTAACTTGACTACATTACTATGAGAACCGCTGTCTATTCAACTTGTTCTCCCCCCCAAAAAAAACACTATACTGTTCAGTGCCCACAGTTATAAGTATTTTTTCATTTCTATAGATCTTTATGTAAAATTAATTTTTAAGAAGCAGGTATGAATAAATAACAAAGGTGTCATGAGATTATTCCATTTAATGGGACATAATGTGATTGCAATACTTCGCACAGCTGCACTAATATTATATATATGGCACTTATACTTTAGCTCTGTATAGTAATTCTTTACTGTAAGACAGGACAGAATAATGGATGATAGGTGCCAATAGAAGGTATTGTATTTTACAGTATGTTGTTTATTACTTTTGGCCACATTCCTGTTTCCCCATTGATGTGGCTTTCTCTATTATTCCACGCTCTGTCTCATTCTTGATAAAGGTCTGTTTAATCACTTCCTGATGGCAACTAGAATAGTGATACAAAGACATTGGAAATCTTCTGCAACCACCTTATATTGGAAGAGCGTATGGCTGAGCTTGATAATCTAATGAGAATTGAAAACTCATCGGCTTTTCATCTTTTTCTTTTTTTCACTTTTTCCTCTTTTTTTTCTCTTTGCCCCTCTTCCTCTAACTCTTCCTTTTGCAGTGCTAGTCCTGCTTGCACAGAAGCAATTCCTCGCTTTCATGAATTTACATATATGCGCATGTTCATTCCTTTCCAGCCCTTCCACCAAGTAGAATACTGCTGGGTCTTACTATGTAAGTTCTCTTTTTTCCCCTCCCTTCTGTCAGGTCTGCCATGTTGATGAAACAGCAACTTTCCCCTCTCTACACTGCATATATTCACACTTCAGGGCATGAACTGTTATTTACTGTTATGTAGTTGCCAAGTCTATGATTATAGTGATATCCAGACTACACCATCCCTCGCTGCATGGAACAGCTATGCAAGTTCTATGCAATATTTTCAAGTTCTGAACACTGCTGATAATGAAGAATTATCGCTATTTATCAGCACTGGAAATGCGCACATAGGGGCAGATGGTGCAATGATGTCATCGCTGACCTGCAATGCCAATCACTCAAAAACAGAATGCCCCCATTTCACTTATCTGTAATAGCCCCGAGAATCAGACAAAATTCACCAATATTTTCTAGTAGTTTTAAAGTTGTTGTATCTACTAATAAAGATATGTTGCACAAGTTTCATATACAGTAGTTTTTTTTATCAGTATCTTAATTTTAATAACATATACATTCATTAATTTATTGGTGTGATAATCAAACTATTATTATTTTATCGGAAAGCGTAGAGTTTGCTTATATGTTTAGTATCATTTTGCTCCAGTAATTTTAGTAATAAATGAAATGATAAAGTGATAGAGATATCAATATATTTACATTATCTGTTTATTTATATGTTAGTGATTGCAAAGTAGTCATATCCAATTGAGATAAATATGATGTTTATTAAAAAATCCTTCACCCCATTCTCGGCAGAAAAAAAGGAATCCACCTACCATCAACTGAGATTGATTTTGTGTAACAATACATAGTTTTTCTCACCACAAGTTGGTAGAAAAAGTACATGCCAAAATCAATTTAATTATCTGCTCAGCACAGAGCACTAGTGACTGCTGGCAGAATCAGTGTATTTCCATTTCCAATAATTATTATTCATTCCCAGTTATTCAAGGAAAATTGATTTTAATTTGGCCTTGAAATCTTTGGTTTTCAATTTTAATTTAAAACCCAATTAATGTCGACAAACATTATAATGTTAATTTGGACTCATATTTCATTAAGGGAACTCAGCAGAACAACAATTTTGTTTCATCTAGAACAGATAATATGATACACCCTACAGTTAAACTGTAATATTTCTGTCTTTGGACGCAAATACTTAAAGAAATGCACTTGACTATGACTTGTATCAAATAAAAAAATAAATAAATTCTGAGTCCTAATAGAAGACTGACTTTTTTTTTCCTAAAGTATGTACATTTAAAAATCTTACTATCTGCCTTAACAGGAGATGTAAGAAACAGTCTGAGATGTTGACATAAGATTTAATTATTAAAAGAAATATAATGTTTAATAAATGGATGCATGTCAACTTTAATACATAAGAGTGGCTTCCATTGATCTGTTTAGAGAACTGAATGGATTGCTGCTCTGATCTTTTGTGATTCAAAATCTTAATTTCTAACATTTGCTAAATAGATACAGTATATGACTTTAATGTATTGGGAAGTTAGTGAAATGATTCCCCTAGGAGTGGACTATTTTACTCTGCTTCCAGTATAGCCTAAACCCATCAAATGAAAAGTTCATAAGTGGATGTATACATAATTAATGTATATATAAAGTCCAACACTAAAACCATTATATACATCATATGAAAAGCAAATGGATACCTTATGGCGTTCACATTCTAATTTAGTCATGGATCTGCAACAAAGTAGATATACTTGAACAATATAAACCCTATTGTTTCTTAAAGATGGCTAGGAAGTCTATAAGGGGACCATAGGTGGTTTAATAGAGATACAGCAAACATTTAACTTGTCATAAACAACTTGTTTTCCAAAAGCAATATAAAACAAGGATGTCAGTATAGAATCTTCATTTATTGGAATACTAAGTACAAAAAAGTGCAACGTTTCGGCTCAAAAAGAACAGACTGAGCCTTTTTCAAGCATCCATGCATTCAATATCCTGAATTCTAATGTAGGCACCTGAGACCCATGAGCTTTGGGCCGTGTTCACACGGCTTATTTCGCCGCGGATTGGCGCCGTACTGGGAGAAAGTGAGGCCGTGTTCACACGGCTTATTCAAGACGGAATTGCGAGCCGGATTGTGCGCGTAATTCCGGCTTGAATAAGGGGCGGGGCGGGGGTGCGGTCCGCCAGCCCCATAGACTTCCATTATCCACGGCGCGTATTGCGCCCGATAATGTGCATGTCAATTTCTCCCCGCCCGGCGGATTCGCCGAGCGGGTAGGAGCGACGGAATCCACTGTTCTCTATGAGAACGGTGGATTACCGTAATTACTGCGACGGATTTGCGCCGTACTGCAGCGCAAATCCAGCGCACAGTACGGCCCCAATCCGCGCCCAAATAAGCCGCGTGAACGTCCCCTGACATGCACATTATCCAGGCGCAATACGTGCCGTGGATAATGGAAGTCTATGGGGCCGACGGGCCGCACCCCCGCCCCGCCCGCCCCGCCCCGCCCCTTATTCAAGCCGGAATTGCGAGCGCAATCCGGCTCGCAATTCCGGCTTGAATAAGCCATCTGAACGAGGCCTTAAGGTCACATTCACATCACATCTTGAACCTTCTTCAGGATTCCTACAAAAAAGTTATCTCATAACTGCATGGCCATGCAGCTATAACAATTGTATTAAATGTTTTCATAGAAGACCAAACCAAGAATATCAATAAAGTAATTATATGCAACACCATATGCATAAGTCATTGTGAATTCAGTTTGTTATATTTTATTTGGATATATAAGCCGAGTATCAATAACTCACATGTATCTCATAACTTGTGAAATAAACTGAAGGACAAATGCATCTTACATTTTTTCAAACAAATAGAAGAGTGATGCCGGGTAAAGAGGAATTCAAGAGAGGTAGATCAATGGACACCTGAAGAATGAAGTAATTGGAACTAACATTGATTGATCAACATATTGATTGATGCTTGAATGTTATCTAATACACATTTCAGTAATGATAACATTTTGGTTTTGGTAGGGGGGTTGCCTTTTGGGCCTTAACTACTGAAAGGTTAGGGCTTTGTGGTTGTTGAAACTAGATGGTTCCACAGGTTGAGGATAGTAGGATAGCTCCCAGATAATGGGGTAAACCATACCAGTGACCCTAGACAAGAAGCAGGAGCTGCAAATTGATGTTGCATTAGCCACATCATTATTCTCATTAAGAACATTGATACTCTAGGTTAGGAACAGAACAAAACAGCATCTGTTCTGGCATCCAGGGGCTGATTTATTAACCATTATTCTTAGAAAGTTTAACCTAAGGAAATAGCCCTATCATGAAGATAGGGACTTTAGACTAACAATCTACTGTGGGCTTGGTTTTTGTCAACAACATTTAGCATGAAACAAGGGAAAAGGATTAGAACACAGGATGTATTGTGGAGCCTTATGTTTGTATTTTTGAGCAGATAACGTCCCATTTTTATGTGATTTTTTCAGAGAACTGTGTGGACCACATCATCTTGCTCAAGATTATAAGGGAGCATATGAATGAATTCCAAGAATCTTTAAATTTGATGTTTGGTAATTAACCCTTTACTGCACAACCAGTTTTGACCTCGCTGACAGAGCCCAATTTTTTAAATCTGACATGTATTAATTTATGTGAGAATAATTTTTGACACTTTTACCTATCCATGTGATTCAGAGAATTTCTCATAATACATTGTGCTTTAAGTTAGTAATACATTTTGGTCCATACAATCCTTGTTTCTGTGTGAAAAATTTCAAAATATAGTAAAAATTTGGAAAAATTGGCCATTTTACAATTTAAAAAATCTGTGTAAGACAGATAGTTATTCCACACAAAATAGTTGATAACTAGCATCTGCCATATGTATGTTGGCATCATTTTTTAAATGTCTTTTTATTTTTTATGGCATTAGGGTGCTTAGAAATTTAGTAGTAATTTTCACAAGAAAACTTACAACATAGATTTTCGTAGGGACCAGTCCAGTTCTGACAAGGCTTTGAGGGCCTGTGTGTTAGATACCCACATAAATGACTCCATCTAAGAAACTATAACCCTTAAAGTATCCAAAACAACATTAAGAAATTGTATTAAACCATTAGGGGTTTTATAGAAATTAACGCAAAGTGGGGGTAAAGTTTAAATTTTACTTTTTTTTGCAGAGTTGCAGTTTTTATCCAATATTCACTGGAGCTCGGTAGAAGTAACCAGAGAAATGCATCGATCAACATACATTCCCTCAATTCTACAATTTTTAGAGATATCCCATATGTGGCCTTAGTGTGCTATTTGACTCAACCACAAGCCTCAGATTAGGAGAAGCACCTACTGAACTTTGGGGTCTCATTTTCAATATGTTTTTCTTTTGGCGCCATTACAGGTTTGCGGGCACTCTAAGGTGCTAAAACTTAATAAACACCACTAAAAAGCCCACATATTGGAAACTACACCCCTTATGGTATATATTCATGGGTGTAGTGAGTATATCGACCCCAAAGGTCTTCTGCAAATCTTTTTAACATTAGGCTGGGAAAATTAAAAATTAAGGGGGACATTTCTGAAAACCATCTTGGTCTAAGACTTTTCTTGTTGCCCATAGCAACCAATCAGAGCGCCCCTTTCATTATTTCAGAGCTCTATTTGAAATGAACGGGGAATGCTGATTGGTTGCTATGTGCAACAAGAAAAGTCTTAGACCAAGACAGTTTTCAGACATATTTGAAAAACGTTTTATTTTTACAAGGGATCCTGGAAAAAAAGTGCACTCCAAAATTTGATACGCAAATTTCTTAGAAGTTCGACATGGCAGGGCGTACAAGGGAGGGAGCGCTATTTGGCGTTTTGGAATGCAGATTTTGGTGGGTGCAATGTCGCATTTACAAAGCCCCCAAACTACCAGAACAGGTGAAACCTTCCATACGGTGCCCCATCTTGGATTCAACACCCCTCACGGATTTCATCTAGGGGTGCATTGTGTATTTTGGGCACACAGGAGTTCTATAATTTTTTTTAGCACTGGGCCATGAAAATGGGGGGACACATACAGTTCCGCCATTTTTGAGCTTCATTTTTACAGCCTTCATCGTACGAGATTATGGACAGGATAACTTTACTAAGATGGTTGGTACAATTGCAGTGATATAAATTTTATATAGTTTTTTATTGTGCACATTAGAAATGAATTCATTTTTATGTCATCATAGTCTGATATCATAACTATTATATTTTTCTGTAAATGGAGCTAATTAAGGGCATGTTTTTTTGGGAAGATGGTAACATTTTAATTGGTACCATTATAGGATTCATATGACACTTTAATCGCTTTTTATGTTTTGTGTTATTTATTTTTATTTTTTACAGCGGTTAATATGCAGTATATGTCATGCTAGCTTTACTCAGCAGGTCAATATGATTACAGCGATATCCAATTTGTATTTTTTTTTCTATGTTTTACTGCTTTTATACAATAAAGTCACTTTTTTACATTGCTATAGCCTTTTCTTTTTCTATGTACGGAGCTGTGTAATGGCTGTTTTTTGTGGGATTTTTTGACGTTTGTGTTTGTATAATTTTTTGGGGGACAAGACTGTTTATTGTTTTTATTTTTTATGGTATTCATCATGCTGGTTAAACAACAACACAGATTTATAGGGTAGGTTGTTAAACATGGTGCGATACTAAATATGCATACTTTATTGATTTTTTATCTTTTTTGGGGCGACTGGCATTAGTAAATGGGAACTGGTGATGTACATACATTTTTTGTGATTGTGATTTACTTTTTTTTAACTTTTTGTACTTGTTTACTTTTTTTTTTTTTTACTTTTCCCCATATCAGTATCAGTGACCTTCAGATACTGCTATGTACTGCTCTCCATGGCAACTGTCAATCATTATGCCTGGCCATGCCCACAAAGCACGGCTGGGCAGAGTGACATCACAGACAGTTCTGAAGCATTTATTAGGCT
Organism: Phyllomedusa bahiana; assembly: GCA_025379985.1. Taxonomy (NCBI): domain Eukaryota; kingdom Metazoa; phylum Chordata; class Amphibia; order Anura; family Hylidae; genus Phyllomedusa; species Phyllomedusa bahiana. Next base: position 138,631 of record JAODAL010005225.1, read on the forward strand.
TATGAGCTGACAGGGTATTCTGGGATTAATCTCAGCAGCGATTAAATGGTTAATTGCCTGCAGCAGGTGTGAGCTCCAACCTCGTCCGATGCAGCATGGGGGCAGCTGAAATATACAGCTGGTCCCATGTTGCGATCGTGTGAGCCCCACTTGAGAGCACACACAATGTCCATGATGTACCTGTACATGCATTTGCGGGAAGTCACTTCCCGCTAGGACGTACAGGTACGTCAAATGTCGGGGTTAAGGAAAAGATTATGACTGACTAAACCACAACCACCTATGGGAGGTGCATGAGTATCCCCGAAAAAATATTTTATTAACTTGAAGAACATGAGAATTTTGTTTACAAAGTTATTCATAACGGAGACCTGTCAGACCCTATCAGTTGTAACAGTCTGGTGGTGGATCATCGGACCACGCTGGCGAGTGGTAAGACCCACCAGGGAGTGGAAATTCTAAGTGGGTACCGGTATTCCAACCCAGAGCCCATCCGGCAAAGCTGGATGGTATTTCTGCGTCGGGAAGCCACCAGGTCACTTACCACTGGTGGGGCTGCCCTGCGGGAGGCGGCAAAGGGTACGAGGTACCGAAACAGGCAGAAAGGATCGTAAGTCGGGTACAGGCAGCGTGGTCAGGGCAGGTGGCTTGGCTCAGGCTGTTAGACGGTATAGACACGCAGGAGGTCAGGTCAGGCGGCCTCTGTTCGTAGTCGGTAAATCCGTAGGCGTCGGTCGGTACACGGTAAGGCAAAACGGACCTATCTTGAGCTTTCTCCTAAGGAAACATACACAAAAGGATCGGGAGAGGGCTGCCTGGAAGAGGGCCGGACTTAAATAGGAAAGCAGTGCCCCGGCAATGACCAATTTACTGGCGGAATGTCCTTTAAATTCAAACTGTACGGCGCGGCTGCGCGCACCCTAGGGGCGGAGTCACGTGCCGGGGGAGACAGAGCCGACAGAGGCAGGAGCAGCGGCGCCGCGGTAAGTGGACGCTGACAGGGGCCAGGACAGAGCGGACCCCGCAACCCGACGTGAGGGACGGGGATCCGCTGGAAGCCTGGGAACAAAAAAAACATAATTATGGGCCGACTGCGAACCGGGAAGTGGTCGCGTAGGGGCGTCCGTGTGACAGTACCCCAGACCTTTGGGGCCCCCCCCTTGGGGGCCCCTTTTTTCTCTTACTGGATTGAAGAAATTTCTGGATGAGGCTGCGGTTTAGGAATTGTCTCCTCTCGGCTCCCATAACTCTCTCTGGGAGCCGAACCCCTTCCAGTACACCAGGAGTATCGCCTTTCCCTAGTTCTCCTCATGCCCAGAATATCCTTGACCTCAAAGAATTGGGCGAATCAGCCACAGACGGAGGAGGGAACTGACTTCTGGGAAAAATTGATTAAGGACCAGGGGTGTTTCTATTAAGGAGGATGAAATGAATTTGGGGATTCTCATCGTAGGAAGGAGCTGGAGTTTGTATGACACCGGGTTGATGCGGCTGATTACCTCAAAGGGTCCCAGAAAATGGGCTCGGGTCCTCCCAGTTTGTGAGGAGAAGGCATCTTTAGGCGGACATTAAAGACGAGTGCCACACCTTGTATCCTGGGGGAGAAGCTTGAAGGGGGTATTCTTCTTTCTGGTCCGCTTGAGTCCTTCATGCGCTCGGAAGGCGCGGAGAACCGACTGGGAGAACCAGATGACCTTTCATTTTCCTTGGGCCAGTATTGCAGATTCCAACGACGGGACCTCGGAGGAGGTTGCCAGAGGGAGAGGAGGGCGGGGAGCAGGCAATAAACGATGTAGAAGAGGGGAGTCCCCACGCGAACTCAGACTCAAGAGGAGTTATAGGAGAAATCCGCCCAGTGGCGAGTAAAATTGGACCAATCGTGCTTGACGTGCCGAGACGGAATGGCGAAGGTAACATCCCAAGACTTGGTGACCTTTCTCCACCTGGCCGTTCATCTGCGGGGTGGTAGGCGGAAGAGAAGTCGAGCTTCAACTGAAGTTGGTTGCCAAAAACAGGGCTCGCCCAAATCCTGGAGACAAATTGAAACTCCCCGGTCGAAAAATCCGATGGGGGAAGTCCATGCAGATGTAACACATGGTGGAAGAACAGGATCCGCCAGGCGGGGGGTCGATGGCAAGCCTGCGCCAGGACGAAATGCGCCCATTTGGAAAAAAATGCGATCCGTAATCACCCATTTAATGGTAGTTGCCCAGACGACGGAGGGAGGTCAGTTATGAAGTCATCGAAATGCTGGTTCAGGGTCTGAGTGGAAATGGGTAGTGGCTGAAGTAGCGCCTGCCGGCTTTGTGATGCCCCCATATGGCGTCTTGTCGCGGGCACAGGAGTACAGACGAAACAAGTCCTTAACATCCTTTTCCAGCTCTGGCCACACTAGTAGAACTGGCGTATCAGGGCAGAAGGTTCTTCGGGCGCCGGGATGGCAAGCCACCCAATGAGCAAGAGTCACCATTTTTAAGGGGATACGTATGCGTAGAGCAGGGGACGCACGTAAGTCCTTCCTGGAGGGGACCTTCCGGAGGTCCTACGGTGGGCTGCCGAGATGAGACGTTATGGAGGAATTAGGTGTTCTACCGAGAAGTATCTTCACCCACTCTCGGAGGCAAGGGTGGGGCAGTCAGCTCTCACATTCTTCTCGGTGGCCTGCATGTGGTTCTGAAAATCGAAACGGGAGAGAAGAGCGACCCACCTAGCTGGCGTGGGTTTAAAGTCGCTGAGCCGTCTGCAGATATTGGAGGTTCTGTTGGTTCTGAGTGATACGGATGGGAAAACGGGGCCCTCCAGACAGATAACACCACTCTCCATGAGCCAATTTTATGGCTAGTTTGTCCCGGTCGCCAATACGTGTATTCCTCTCAGCGATGAAACGTCTTGGAGTAGGAAGATTGCTCGTTCGGTCCCTTACCCGTTGGGCCATTTTTGAGGTAAGTATTCTGCTCGGCTTCTAAGTTGCGGCATCATCATTGCTCCAGTTGTTGAAGGGTTTCTTGGAATCCAGACTGCAAGATAGAAGGCCATAGAGCAGGCGGATGAAGCTTTGTGATACGCCTCCTCGGCCTCGAACGGCCTGCTGCCGTGGATTAGCTTGTTTTGGTGAGGGGCTTATCTCGTGCCCACAAGCGTAGAGAAGTGGGGGATTAAACTGGCGATAGTAGTTGCCGAAGACCTCAAGAATCGCTGGAAAGCCCGACTGGGCCCATTTGGCGTGGCCACTGCAACACGGCAGACAGTTTTTGCTGGATCCATCCGTAGGCCGTTGGTCAGAGATGACATAACCCCTGTAACGGAGTGGCTAGTCTGATGGAAGTGGCCAACTTACCTAGCTTCGGCATACAGGGGGTTCTCCCCCGCGACGTCTCAGTACTTGACGAAACATGGCTCGGTGGGTCTCGAGGTCAGGATGAGGAGAACACCAGGATGTCATCAAGGGTAGACCACCATGCCCGAAGGTGTGAGAGGAGGGGTCCCTGAAGACGTCATTCACTTAGCTCCTGAAGATGGCGGGAGACGTTGAACAGTCCGCCATAAGGGCTCACCCAGGTACTCAAGAGCCATCCCTGGTGTTGGAAGGCCATCTTCCATCGTCGGCCCTTGCGGATTCGGACCAAGTTGTAGCGCCTCTCAAGTTCCAAACTTGGAGTAACTTCTTGGCGCCCTGCAAGCGATCCAACAGTTCACGTGATCTAGCAGCAATGGATAATGGTTCTGTTACCATGATCTTGTTCAAAGCCCGGTATATCTTGCAGGGGCAGCAAGGCGGTACCGTTCCTTCTTCTTTCGAAAAAAGTAAACACCGTGCCAGCGGGGAGACCGAGGAACTTGCGGATGAACCTTCCGGAGTTCTCCTGGATTGTACTCGGGACATGGCTTGGGTCACAGGAACCGTCAGTGGGTAGATACTAGGCCAAGGGGAGGACTGGCACCGGCAAGTAAGTCGATTGGGCAATCGTATTTTGGCGGCTGATGCGGAGGAAGACTCTCTTCTTGGGTCCTCTCAGGTAAGAACACATCGGTACTCCAGTTTTCGGGCGGTCAGCCCCGGGCAATGGCTACTAAGGGAAGCGCGAGGAGGATGGGAGGAGAGCGGATGTGAGCAGGGAAAGCACCGGGCGAGGTGCCTCCAAAACAACGCCCCGACAGTTGGGAACCCAAACGAATCACCTGTCTCATTTTTGACCCGTCAGGATTGGAGAGTTGGAGCGCAAGCCAGGGAAGTACGAGAAGGATCGCCGACGATGAGCGATGGCAACACGTAGAATGAAGGAGACTTCTTATTGTATGCAGCGCCCCCACATGGATGGGACAGTGGCTTGGGTGACAAACTGGTTGATGTTCGCTTCTAACAGCTACCACGCATGTAGATGTGATGACGGCGGTTTATCCAAGGAATTCCAACGGACAGCCCGATTTTGCTTCACTAGGGACTGATGTTTGAATATGTTCCCAGCGGAGCCCGAAGGCCAGAAACGCTGGAAACTTGGTTGTGTTAACTGTCTCTGAACACGACCTGCCACGGGCATCAACATGGCGTGGAGAGAGGTGGGTTGCACCTAGGATTGCCTATCCAAAAAGATCCTAGTGTGCGGGAGTTTCCCGCAAGCTTGGGACGCTTGGGACAATTCCTACCCGAGTAAATGCTCTGGGCTGCCATCCAGCTAGAGGCAAAAGTTCTTTTGCGAGCGCTGGGCCAAATTCTTGCTCCAAAGAGGCGAGACCCGATCAATCTGCATGGACTCCTCGGTGTGTGATTGGCGACTGTGGCACAGGAGGCCTCCTGGAACACCGGTTGCCAGGCCATGGATAACCGGCGAGGTTGGGCTGATGATGTCTTGCCGAAGTTCTTCCTCCAGTTCAAGGAAGCTACGTCAATGCGGGTTGCTAACCGGATCAAGTCGTAGGGAAGATGGGAGGTCTTCTAGCGCCAAGAGTCATTTATACTCGGCTTGAAGCCCTTCTTTCTGAAGGTTAGCACACGAGAGGACTCATTCCATGGAAGTTCAGAGGCCAGAGGTACGGAAATCTGTAACGCGTAGTCTCCTACTGACAGGTCCCATGGCGTTAGTTTAAGAGGGCTGTCTCGCGGTGGATGCACGGGCTCGTTTCTCGTAGTCGTTTACAGGGACTCTCTGTGGAACAACTGTAGGATCCGCCGCGCACTGGATAGGTTTCTGTCCCTATAGGGGCGTAGCCCATGCCAGGGGTTCCCGGAGAGTAGCTGACCACGTACGCCACTTCGCATGTTCCGGGACAGGAACTGATTGGTTCATAAGCTCCAAGTGACATAGGCATATGGTGATGACCCCCTGCAGAGATTTGGGTCACAGTTTGTACTTAGATAGGAGCGGACAGGCGCGAAGCTAGGGTCCTACCTCAGGTTGCAGGAACCATTGAATCAGGAACATACTACATGGTAGACGGCGGAGGTTTGCTGCTGCTGCTGGGCGGTGATAAGCTGCTGTACCATGGAGGGGAAAGTTTGCTCAAGCTGCTGCGATTGCTGCGGAGCGTTCTGTTGCGATTCGCTTGACACTGACGGTGGTGATGTTGGCAACACTTGGCAAGGGGACCTTGGTGGATCCTTGGAGGGGGTTCCTACTATAAAAGTCTGGTGGGGATCCACTGGACCTCCGCAGGCGATGGCGTAAGCCCCCAAGGGAGTGAAAATCTAAGTGGGTCCGGTATTAACAGAGCCGCCGCAAAGCGGGTGGTCTTGCTGCGGCGGGAGTCCACCAGGTCAATACCTTGGCGGGGCTGGCCTGCGGAAGCGGCCAAGGGTACGAGGTACAGGAACGGGGAGACAGGCTTGTACGGGTCAGGCAAAGGGGGTTGGGCGGCGGCTCAGGGGTGTAAAACGGTAGACACGAAAGGGGTCAGGGGCACCGGGGGGTTGGTTTTGTAGTCGGTAAAAGTAGGCAGGGCGGTCGGTACAAAAATAAAGGGAAAAAGGAAAATCTCTAGACAGCCCCTTTTTTAATGAACCTACAGAAAAGGTTCCCGGGGAGGGCCCCCGGAAAAGGACCCGGACTTAAATAGGGGCAGTGCCCGGGGGAAAAAACCCAATTCCCCTTTTAAATTTTAAACTGCCGTGCCCCTAGGGGCGGGAAACCCATGCACCGGGGACGGGGGCCCGACGGGGGCAGGTCCCCGGCCGGGGGTAAGTGAACGTGGCAGGGGTCGGGAAAGAGCCCGGGCCCCGAGCCGAGTGGGGGGACGGGGGCTCCGCTGGAAGCGGGGCACGGGGGGGCCTGCGCCGGGACAGTGGTGCCCGGGGCTCCATGACCTTTTAGTTAGTTATCGGGGTGGGACAAGGAAAATTTCACTGTACTTTTTTTCCATTGATTTTATGAGATTTTATCAAGGAGGGGTGCCCCTTTTCATTTGGATGGAACTTTTCAACAAATTCAGTCAGCTTTAAAAATTTGCCCGCTGCTTCCGGGAAAAAGGGCTAATGATCATGTCACCCAAAACTTAATCCATAGAAAAAAAAATTTGGCAAACCAATCTGGGTACAATTTTGGTAGGGTCAATCATTTGAAAAAAAGTTTTAAAAATTTTTTCAGTTTAAATTTAGAAATTAAAAATTTTGGTAGATGGTGGGACCGATTAATTTCATATCCCAAAAAAGATTTTTGGGTTTTTTGAACCAGTCGAAACCCTACCAAAAATTAAATTTCAAATTTAAACATTTAAAATCAGGGCTTGTTATGGGAGTGGATTTAGGTCCATTTTTAGCTGAAAAATTTCACAAAAGTTTTAAAGTCCCTTTTTCAGCATTTTTTTGCAATTTTCTTTTTAGGGGGCCCCGGGGGTTTTTAATGTTTAGTACATGAGGCGTGCAAAAGGTTTGAATAGGGAATTTGGGTACGTAAGTACAATGGAAAAAAGTGTCAACAATTTCCCTTTCGGAAAAAAAGCAAAATGTAAATTTCAGACGATTTCAAAATGGAACCCACCCAAAAAAAGTAAAGAAGAGACAGGCCAAGGGGGTTAAGCAGAGGGCCGGTATCAAGAATAAGTTTCTGTTGAAGCAAAAATGACCCGACAATAGGGGGAAAGGAAAAAAGAAAAAAAAAAAACAGCGAATGGAAAAAAGGGGGTTTTTGGGTCCTTAAAAATCTGGGGCCCGGGCCCCTTTTTTGTTTAAATTTTTTCTTTGCACTGCTTGAGTGCACCAAGATTTTTTCACAAAATTTTTGTGAAATGCGAAAATTTTTAACCCGAGGAAAAAAAAAATTATTTCATGTCACTTTTTTTCTTATATTTTCCCCCTAGATCCCGTCCCTCCCTCAGTTCCCGTTTCAAGAAAGTCAAAACTAAAGGAAAAACAGGGTCGAAGAAAAAATATTAAAAAACTATTCCCGTTTACCAGATAGTGGTAATTTTAGTTGTATGGGAGGTTGCCGGGAAAAAAAGGGGATTCCTGAAGTAAAAATTTAGGGGGTTTTCAGGAGACGGGCTTTTTGTTTTGGGGTTTGCCTCCCTTTTTTTTCTCTTTCTTTTAAAAAAACCAAGCCCCCAAAGTGAAATTCTCCCGGGGCCCGGGCTCGTTTTTTGCAGAATTTAACCCCCACAAACCCTTTTAGGGAAACCTCCCATTTCCAAACACATATTTCCTTTTACCTAAGGGGGGGAAATTTTAGAAAAGTTTAGCTGTTCTG